>CATIWJ010350445.1:0-15219 GCA_949640765.1 Croton laevigatus | reverse complement strand
ACTGTTATTATCAAATTAAGAATTTTTAGTGTATTTTAGGTCTTTATTAATATTAATATATTTTTATATTATAATAGTGAATTTTTATGTTTTGATTTGACAATTATTAAGTGTGACAGTGGTGTTGTTGACAAAAAATTCAAAGTGGAATGTAATTGAGCATCAAAATTGCAAAAAGGGTAAAAATGAAAATGAAAATCAACTTCAGGGGGTCATTCTGTAATTTTTTTTAACGGTCAGAAGCTAAAGTTAACGACGCGGTGCTATATTAGTATTTTTGGCCAAACAGTTAGTGAGTTTTAGCACGTTTCCCAAAATACGATGGTAAAATAGTATTTATGATTAAAACCTAATGCTAAAATAGTATTTTTCCCTTTAAGGTAATCCAACTAGTTTACCTTTTTCCTTAATATATTCTCTCACTAACTCACATTAACAACAGTTATCTCGATTTGTGTAATAGTCGCGCGGAAATAACCTAGTTTCCAATTTGAAATTGTTTGACCTGCAGTGTTCCTTCACTGACAACCATGACTAGACCTTATTTCCTATTTAATGGCGACAACGGTGAACTAAGAAGAAGAATAATAAAAAGAAGAAGAAGAAGTGGCAGCTACGGCGGTGGTCTGAGATGGTCCTGTCATTGATGGATAGTGGTGCTTCTTTACCTGTGGTTGTTAAGTTCGACAGTTGTCAATTCGTTAAACCGCAGTTTTTCAATTCGTTGAAATTGCTATTTGATTGAATATAGGTAGGGTAGTTTATGATGAGTAATATTGGGTTTAAATTTAGAAATATGCTATTATATTAATATTTGAAAGCATGTGCTATTTGCTGCTATAGAAACTGCCTATTATGCTTAATGTCTCCCAATCCCTTTTGTTTTCAGTTTCAACTTTTTTTTTTCATGACTAATCAGAGTGTCAAAGATTGAATCTCAGTGGGTTTTCAGTTTTTTAGTTCCACCACTACCTTGCATTTGCATTTTGCACTTTCCAAATGATGTCCAGTACATAGTGAGTATTTTTTAAGTCACTGAGATGGGATATGCGTGAATTAAACTCGAAATCTAGAAGAAAAAAATGTATGTTTATTTAGGTCATGTTTATTTTTGTGTAATAAAAATGTTATTATTGTAATGAAAATCCCTACCGGCTTCTCCTATTCAATAAACATTGATTTCCATAACAGCTCTCTGTCTTCATAGTGCACATTTTGCCATGATTACCATTGCAATGCTCATTCACCAACGCACTAACGAAAGGCTACCCATGCACTCTTCATCACGGCCCGCCATTTTATTGTGAATAATTGCTTGATTTTAAGCAATGTTAGGTTTTTGTTCTTGTCTTTTCATGTTTTAATTGTTTAGGTTTCCATATATACCATGTGTTTATTAAAATGCTTGAATAGCAAAATAATGCAAAAGAATTTGTGGTATTTCATAAATATTTTTTGTAAATTTATTTCAAATATATGATTTATTGCAAATTAAGTGGCATAAACAAATTGTAAACTTGTAATAAACTTTTAGATATTTAATAAACTTTTGGTATTTTTTCTAAATATCATAAACTCACTATAAATGGATTGTAAACCTATTCTTGACAGTATATGACTTTCCTAAATGATCTTTTTATAGATAATTTTTTAATATTTTGACCATGTAAATTATGAATAATTTTTTATTAATAAAGTCTAGTTTTTAACTTTGTTTTTAAGGGTAAATATTTCTTTTAAAATATTTTTAAAACATTCCAAAAATAAATTTATGAAAAACCATATATAATTTTATTCAATTCTATCATATCCTTCCTTAAAGATCAAATTAATCTCAACCTAAGGTCCTAGAAGCTCTTTTTATCCCCTCTCTTTAAACAACTTGGCCAATCATAGTTTACATGGCAACCACATTTTATGAGAACTTAATAGATTTTTGGACATTAGACCGTTAAACATTTTCCTCACTCTAAAAATTCCTCTGTAATTACTCTTTTATCAATTATCCTAAACCTCTAATTTGATTTCATCAACAACAAGTTTGATTTAGAAGATGTCAACATATCACCAACTAACAAGATTATCATAAAATGAAGTTATATGGTCCTTGGAATATAATGAAAAAATAAAGTTATACTCTAGCAATTATTTCAGTCTTTGTATGACCTTATAACCATATGGTGCATTGATGCTTTACTTATTGAAGGGTCTCGAAACCACCTAAAATAAATTAACCTGCTTTTCCAAATTAAAAAAAAAAAAATCTGCAAATAGGGTGAGAAAGGTTAAATCCAAGGGATTAACCAAGTCTAAGGCTAACCAGAACTGAAATAGAAAATTGAAAAATTAAAGTAAAAACAGGGGATTTTCGAACTTAAATATTAAAAACGAAAATAACCAGCAAAATAAAATAAATTTCGAAAATCAATGGGCAACAAACTCAGTCAAAGGTAATCCGCAGTATAAAGTTCATCGGATTGATCATCGACTCTAGGATAACTCTTTAATTAAATATCACAAATAAGTTATAGCTAGAAAGAACCTCGATCAAACCAATCTTTTCTTATTTTTAGATTATTAAGATATGATCTAATAATAACCCATAATTAATAAACAATCCTAAGTACGACGAAGGATTTAATTTCCCAATCGTATTAAAAACTAGAAAGACATTGCCCTAATCAACAAAGACTATGAGAATTCATTTAAATTAGATTATGCCTTCACTTAATATAACCCAAAAGCTTGGTCACAATCAAGTTATACCAATCATACTTATATCAATTTGACTAAACAATTATGGATTTAGCCTAGTTGATTAGCTATATAAATTCCTATTAAATGAACAATGAGCTCTTTTTGATTAAATAACAGAAAAATACTAAGGATATATTTTTTCAATAAACCATAAAAAAGACATAAATACAATATCAAATTGAAGAGTATTAAAGCACATTAAGGTCTCACAATCATAAATAACTTCAACCTTGAATTAATCCTTGAATAAAAAAGAGAAACTTGCCACGCATGGCCTTGGAAGCGCTACTGTTCTTAAGAAAATAAAATCTAAAAATGTAACTAATAAGGGTGAAAATCGAATACCCTCTAAAAGACCTAAATTGTGCTTATATAGTAATAAAACTAGGGCCCACATAAATATAAAAAAGTTAGACATTAAAATAATGTTCAAATCTCCTTTCTAGGCTGTAATTCAAGCCTAAAACAACTGCTGAAAATGTGAGCTAGCAGCCTAATTAATTCCAGTCCGCAATGCTTCCTCTCTTAGTTAGTCTTGCCCAAGGCTAACTCCTGGCAGCATAAAAAACGTCCAAATAGCTTTTAGCTTCAACTCCAAAGTTCCAAAACTCATTCAATTATCTCCATTTTGCTTCCTTTTTGTCAAATTTAATAATTCCTAATCAAAATAAGAAAAATTAAATAAAATCTCACAATTAAGCATAGTAAATATCAAATAAGCACAAGATTAGAAACTAAAAGTATGTTGGATTTGCAAGCTATCAAATCTCCCCATACTTATCCCATGCTTGTCCTTAAGCATGACACAAAACTCAAAATCAAATCTATATAGAAGACCACAAACTTTACCTTGAAATCCATTCCAACACAAGCAAGTTCCTTAAACAACTCAACATCACAATTGAAAACTCAACCATTAATATCATTCCATCATTATGAACTCAATTGGAAAAGATTAACTAAGAATTCTTAAAACGTACACCATTTGAAGTTTGAATAAATAAGCATTTCATCGAGCAATTTACAAAGAATTTAAAAGCACATTTTCATGACTTCAATAAAATAAAAACGGTAAACGTCTATAGGCTCTTTTTCAAATTCCCTCTCCACTAATGTAGGACAAGTCTTAAGAAAGGATCAGAAGGTCTTTACTCGAGGTTAGGCTAAGATGAAAGTTATAAAAGATAGGATACCGTAAGGCTAAAGAAATACAAGAAAATAAGTCTTTAACGAATAAACCAATAGAGCAATGTACAATCTAACTACCCTTTTATACCTAATTGACGACAAATGCTACCAAAACGAAAGCATTAACATTTACTAAAATGAATTGAAATTAACAACTTATTCTCTTTTTTTTTTCTATTTTCTGTTTTTTTTTTAAAGAATTCCCTTCGTTTTCTTCCTTTCACTTCTTCTATTTTTTTACTTTTTTTTTTATATTAAAACCAAAGACAACCTTGAACTATTTACAAACAAACTCGAACTCAACAATAATTCAAATACACATGGGTTATAAGTTTCATTTATTCTCAAAAACTAGATTCTAAATAAAGACATTGAATAAAATTGCATTTGCTTTAAAACTTAATAAAAATTGCATGCATATGCTCAATAACAATCAAAAAGACTATTTTCTTGTTAAAGGGCAGCAGACAAAGGGCTTTTTAGTTTATATGGTTATATTGTGGGCTATGAAAAGAATTTAAGAGCATGCATTTTGCATACTTAGTAGGTTCGAAGGGGTTAAAAGAATGGTAATGTAAAGGTGGGAAATAATATTAAAGGATTAATAATTCGGTTAAAAGAACGCCTAAATTATGTCTAAAGTCGAGACTTGTCTAGGATTTCACCTCAAGAGAACATAAAGGAAAGTTCTAACATTCACAAAAGCTATCCTAAGTTTTTGCTTCAGAAATTGCTCTAAAAAACACATAACAAAAAGAACTAATTTTTGAAAAATAAATTTTTAGAATTCAAAATGTAAACAATTCCAACTAAGGTTCATAAGTGCATTGACAATCAATCTCAACTTAAAGTTCCCGCTCACTAGTCTCGTCATTCAAAGTTACCGCATTGGTCATACTAAATGACAAAGGCAAAGCTCTCATCTCTAGAGTTCCTAAGAGTTTAAACTCATGTCTCAAGGACAAAATAGACCCACAGAGTAAATCCCAAAATCATTTTAAAACATAGGAATTTAAAAACTCTTACTCATAATCATAGGTTAAGTGTTTTTAAAAATTAAGTTTTATCTAAAATTAAACACAGGGCAGCAGCAAATTAACATGAAAATTGTATTAAACCGTCGTAACTATGATTTTAAAAACTTGACCAAAAGGAGGAAGAAGCAAAACAACAAAATGCAAAATGGCAACAGCAACAATATACTTTTGAACTCAAAACTTTAGCAAAATCAGCAAATTACCAAACATAACACTCTTCAACATTATCCCCTTCCCCACACTTCCCACATTATCCTCAATGTGTAATCAAACACCAAACACAAAATAGAAGGAGTGCGTTAAAGATATTATGTTATGAAGGAGGAATCGCCGACTCTCAGTGTTAGTTAGGTAAGCTCAAGCCCATATTCTGCTACATTTGTTCCAAAATGTCATATATTTGCTACACCATGGCTTGCGTTGCTGCCGTTTGCTGCTCCAGATTCTGTAATCAAGCTTCAAAGGATAAAGGGACGGTGGGAGGATAGCAATAGCATCTGCTGTATCGCTCCTCAAAGTCCTCATTGAGCATGGAGCTAAGTCACCTGCAAGTCGGAGAAACACATCACCACCTTCTTTGTGGCGTAATAAAAGCATCATATCCAAATATTCTAAATCTAGGGGAACCATATCGTAAGCACGATGCAAGTTGTTATCCAATCTAATGAGTTTTTCATGCAATTCGATTTTTGTGACAATAAATCCTAGACTCATATGTATGGAGAAGTTTATGTTCTTCTGAAACTGAGTGGCCAGACAATATCCCAAATTTACTCTTTTTCTTTTGTTTTGTCCATATACCATAAAAAGAACAATTTGCTTAGGTCGTGGTGTCATTGTTATGACAAAAAATTGAGTATGCCAAAAGTTTATGCATGTACGCAAAACGGAATCGAAGCTCAAGTTTGCCTTAGTCTTGCCAGGTTAAAATGGTTCATGTGAGAATTTTGCACGCATCTTAAATGCATGTGCGTGATCAAAATCAGAAGGAAAATCTCATTATGCATTCATGTAGTCATGACTCAAAACACTCGCTCTAGTAGCCAAGCCAAGGGCTATGTTGAAATCATCCACAGAGTAATGATGCATGCGACCCGTTAGCCTAAAATGAATGGTTAAAAGAGTTGATATGCTGAAATTTTTCTTGCTATGCTCAAACTTGAATGTAGCATAAAACTCTCTAGTGAGTTTAGTCAAAGTAGGCAAATTAATTGAAAAGAATTATATCGTCAACTAACGTGTCAAACACATCTTTTATGTTCAATATTCTCAAAGTTTCAACATGTGCAGACTAGAAATCACTATAGGACAAGTTTGATAAAAAAAGTGTACCTTTTTTTTTGTTCAGGGTAATTGAACTTTAAGTTTCTATGCAATGCCCTTGCGACAGGTGGATAAGTGCTCTTTCCTCTATGAATCCTTGCTTTTGTTTATCTTTTAGTGGCCAGCTCTTCTGTGGCCAGCTCCTTCTCATCTTCTTCGTCAGAGTTCTCATCTTCTTCACTTTTTCCGTCAAAGTCTCCTCGTGACAGTTTTCTTGAATATGCTCATAAGGGTCCTTGTTAAGTGCTAATTTTATTAAGTATTATAGCTTAATTTTTCTTATAAATGGTAACTAATTATCCTTTACTAGCACTTATTTTATATTTTTACTTTTCAGATCATATTTGCGTAATTTTGCAGAAAGGAACGAAAATTGGGTGAAAATCATAATGTTGGACAAAATCAGGAGTTTATTTGGAACTTAGATTGAAATATAGGGACTGATCAGAAAAGGCTTGATCAAAACACAGCCATTTCATGTGTTTTGATTAATGGAATTTGAAGCTACGTTTTGATTTGTTGGCTGCTATTTGGTTTGCAACGCACCGTTTGGTTAGGAAGGGAAACCGTTTGCGTTTTAGCTTAAGAACATGCGTTTTACTGGCTGAAGGTTTGAAGCTTCTGCACACCGTTTGGACTTTGAATTCAGAAGGGAGTTTTGTTTTGCGACGAGATTATGGCAACACGTGATAAATCAAAAGAAGAGGAGTTGAGCTGGGATGAAGATTGTGAAGTTAGATTCTTTTGGGGGATTTTTGGAAATTAATCAAGGATTGGGGATTTGATTTTGGAAAAAAAAAAGAGGAAAAGGAACGGGAGATTGGAAAAGACCATTGCAGACAGGGAGTGAAGACAACGGAGAAGCTTTCGTTTAGAGAACTGGAAATTAGAGTCCCAATTGGAGACGGAAGGTTTTGGTTCGTCGGCGATTTGTAGAGCATTAGAGGTGAAAGTTTGGTTTTAGACAAAACCTATTATTCATTTCAAAGATAGAAGAGATCGAAAAGAGCTGAGGATCAAAAGACAGGACAAAGGCTTTACTTCAGGAAAGACCATTATAGTTCACGATCGAAAATGACAGAGCAGGGTTCTAGGCTTCCCCAGAAAAGTAAGCAGGAATAGTAGAAGAGTTCTTCATCAGTGGGGAAGAACTAACTCTGATTAGAAAGTGACCATTACCAGTAAAATTCTATTTTCCTCTGATTTCTGCTAGCTTTTGTTGAGATTGCATTATTGACAATGAATTAATTTACACTTTGTATCTGAATTGAGATCAACCTTGGAAATCATTTTGAGAATTGATTCGTTTGGTTAATATTTTCTCTCTGTTCTGTTTTTTTTTTCGAATAACTCTGTTGAAATTGGATTGTCAATGATGAACTAAATCTTTTTTGTTTAAAGAGTTTATGAAATAAATTTTTGATATGAGATTGAATATCTGCTCTGTTGATTGTCGTGATTATTTTCTTAATTGGATTAATTATACATTAAGAACAAATGGTTAGTCACTGTTGGTTTTATTTAGGTTTAAAATAAATAACGAGAGTTGAATTCTATACCTGATTTCATCCTTTTAAGGCTTTAAAACGAATTAGAAATATAAGTTTTAAGGGAATATTGTGTTTTCAATTTAAGCTTCTATTTTATAAAAACTCTATGAATGCGATTGTTAGTGGAGTTAATTTTAGAAGTTGAATTCTGAGTTTAATTAATTGGGTGTATTTGATTTCATAAATGATTAATTCATGGATTAAGATCTTTAGACAGTCCTCACTTTTTGTGTTAGACCTTTTGCATTTTTCGTTGTGATACTTTTAATTCTCATTTTTAGTCGAACTTTCATTCATTAAGACGAATATATTCTAATTTGCAATTTCTTGAGTGAATACGACCTTGCTTGCTACCATTATACTACAATTGCCCTATATACTTGCGGGTCACTTTTGAATAGTAAATTTTTAGGCGAACAAGTTTTTGTGGTCCTCTTGAAATTGTTGTTTATGGTCGGATACCATTTCTTCGACTGTAGGAGGTTCCTTATTGTTGATATTTTCGGTCCTAGAGGTGAAGCACTCTTTCTGTCTTCACTTTGCCTACTGTCGTGTGTTCCTTGGTGGTAAGATTATTGGCTGCCTTGTCTTGCATTGGTAGTATGCACGAACAGTGGCTGAAGTTTCAGCTGTGTCTTGTTTAGGGATTGTTTCAGGCTAGTGTTCTGGTGGATGTATGGGTATTCAGGTAAGTTGTACTGAAGGTGATGTTGGCACTGGTTGAGGTTCGATTGTGATTGCCTTGGGTGACGGTGAAGGTTGTGCTGTAGTGGTGTAGGTAGGCGATGAAGGTGTAGCTGGTGTTGCGGTAGCAATTAGTGGTTGCTGTTTGCGTTTCAGTTTTGCTTGGGATGCTGATTTTCGCTTCTGCTTGTGGTATTTGGTTTCAGGTGGTTTAGGTTAAGGTGGTTGCTTATAAATAAGGTTCACAGGTGGTGGGTTTAGGGTGATTTTAAGGTGAGCCATGATGAACAATCCTGCAAAACTTGACATATTTCAAACAAAGCAACTCAACTACTCAATTAAATATAATGCAAAACCGAGCTAGAGTAGTTATATCTCATTACAGTACAATCATAAACTTCAAAATCTGAACTTAAGACAAGAAGAATTTGACCATTAATTTCAAGTTTTCCAAACTAAAGTTTGCAGCCAACCACTGTGAGACAATCTCCATTTAGCAAGCAAAATAGATTTTTTATAGGCATCATTATCATCCAATTCTAAAATTCAGTTATCTCATAATCCACATTAAACTCATATTACAGACCTAAAATTTGTTATCCTAACTTTTTCTGGAATTAGAAAGCTTACCTGGCTTCTACTGGTGTAGTTTTTGGACAGCTAAAAAAATTACCACAATTTGAGAAAATTACCAATGGAGCGCTTTGAACAAGGATGAGCCAATTATATTATGGAACAAAGCAAAGTATGGTGTAGCTTTTAGACAGCTCGGCCTGTTGGTGATGGGATTTGTTCAAGGGCAAGGTTAAGGATTCCGGTCAATGATGAAGGCTTAACCAACGATGGACAGAATCACAACCGGTGGTTGTGGGGCGGTGGTAGATTTGATTGTACGTTCTGTTTGAAATGTTGCTAGGGTTTGGTTTTGAATTGGTAGAGGGATGAGGTTTCGGCCGGTGGTTATAAGTGATAATGGATGGTCGGAGACGATGATGGCAGCCGGTGGTGGACTCTGTTGGTAGTGGGTCATAGTGATTCCGAACGAAGATAGGTACTAGTTGTTTATTAGTGAACCCAATCGATGGAGTTCCTAAGGAGGGGCAGGCGGTGGACAAAGATAACGGACAAAGATAACGGACAAAGGAGCAAGATGAACGAGACTAATTTTTCAACCGGTAGAGGTAGAACGATCGACGGATCTAATCGATTTGGTGGTAGGGTTTTGTGTAGAGTGGAGGTTTGAAATTTTATCCTTTCTGTAAAATGGTAAAGCAAAAATAAGGGTAAGTTGAACACGTGGTTAAATATTAAATGAGGGTTAGAAGAAAAAATAAATTTAAGCTAAAAAATATAACCCATGTGAACTGAAACTTAAACTTAAAACTTGAACCATTACTTAATATCAATATTTACCCCCCTAACAAACCTATTAACCACCATTGTCTTTTTCAAACTTTAAATATTTACAGAAAATCAAGGAAGGAGATGAGACTATTCATAACAGGAAAAACTTAAAACAAAAAGAGACAAAGTTTAGGCCTAGGTAAGCCTAAACTGGGTTGTCTTCCAGCTAGCGCCCTTGTTTAGCATCTTAGGCTAAACGTTCTTCTTCTCAATTAAATTCTCTTGGTTCCTCCAACTCAACATTCTCTGACTGGGGAACCTCAGGATCTTTATAAAATGGCTTCAAACGATGCTCATTAACTTTAAAAATCTTGTTAGTTTCAAGACTTTATATCTCCGTTACACCATGAGAAAAAACATCAGTGACAATAAAAGATCCCATCCATCTGGACTTTAATTTACTAGGAAATAATTTTAATTTAGAATGAAAAAGTAAAACTTTCTGACTGATCATAAACTTTCTTGGATATCATGATGTCATGGAAAGTCTTGGTTCTTTCTTTGTTAATTTTTTCACTTTCATAGGCATCATTTAGAAATTTCTTCAAGTTCTTGCAATTGCAATTTTCTCTGCTCTTCAACTGCTTCCATCTTCATATTGCATTATTTGATCGCCTAAAATGCTCGATGCTCCACTTTAACAGGCAAATGATACGGTTTGTTGTAAACCAAGCGATATGATGGCATGCCAATTGAAGTCTTATATGCTGTTCTATAAGCCCAAAGAGCATCCTCCAATTTAGAACTCGAATCTTTTCTGTTAGGATTCATGGTTTTCTCGAGTATTGACTTCACTTCTCTATTTGAAATTTCAGCTTGTCCATTAGTTTGTGGATGATAATATATAGAGATACGATGCGTAACACTGTATTTCTTCAAGAGGTTCTCCATAACCTTATTATAGAATTGAGTTCCTCGATCACTGATAATTGCCCATGAAATTCCAAATCTTGAAATATTTGGCTTTTAACAAAATTCACCACTGTTTTGGCGTCATCAGTCTGGGTTGCCTTAGCCTCTAACCACTTTGAAACATAATCAACTGCCAATAATATGTAGGTATTCTTGAATGAAGACGAAAATGGTTCCATGAAATCAATGTCCCATTCACCAAATATCTCACATATCAAAATAGAAGTAAGTGGCATTTGATCTCGACAACTCAAATTCCTTGTTTTCTGACATTTCTCACAAGATTTACAATAAATATATGAGTCTTTGAACAAGGTTGCCTAGAGTAGGCCACATTTTAAAACTTTGCGAGCTATCCTTTAAGGACCAAAATGACCTCCACATGTCGATTAATGGTAGAACTTCAATATGGATTGACTCTCCAATTCCATTAGAGAAAAACTTTTATAAGTATGGGTCGTTCCAAACATAGTATTTGGCATCCTTTTTTATCTTATCTTTTTCGGCTCTAGTCAAATTTTCAAATAAGGTTCCAGCAACTAAATAATTCACGATGTCAGCATACTTATGAATAATCTTCTGGAAACTAAGAAATTGCTCATCTGGAAAATCATCGTCTAATGGGAATGGTTTCTCATTCAATATCAATCGATTGAGATAATTTGCCACTAGGTTCTCAAATCCCTTTTTATCCCTTATTTCTATATCAAATTTTTGTAGTAAATGGATCCAATGAATCAAGCGAGGCTTTGACTCCCTCTTCTTAAGCAAGTACTTTAAAGCTACATGGTCAGAAAAAAACTATCACCTTAGTTCCTAACAAATATGACCGAAATTTCTCTACTGCAAACACAATTACCAAAAGCTCTTTCTCCATAGTGGAATAATTGCAATGTGCATTATCCAAAGTTCTTGAGGCATAATATATGACATTGGAATTATTTTTGATACGCTACCCAAGAACAGCTCTAACAACATAGTTACTCGCATCACTCATAATCTTGAATGGATAATCCTAATTCTATGGTTAGACAATTGGTGTAGAGATCAGCTGCTCTTTTAGCTTATCAAATGCTTGCTTGCACCCCTCATTAAAATCAAAAGGCATATCTTTTTGCAAAAGCCTGCAAAGTAGTTGAGTGATCTTTGAAAAATCCTTAATGAAGTGCCTATAAAAACCTACATGGCCAAGAAAAGAACGAACTTCCCGTACACTAGTGGGATACGATAAGGATTTTATCACATCGATTTTAGCTTTATAACTTTAAACTATTTTAATGAAATAATATGTCCTGAAATCACTGTTGTTAGAATCGTATGATTTGCGATTCGAATATCACGATTCGATTCAATTTATAGCCAAAACGATACAACTCTATGCCATGGATCGAAATTCACAAAGAATCGGTATTGACTCGGGAGAATCAATTTTGACTCGGTGGAATCGCCGATTCCTTTGATTTCTGTAAATCAAATCTGAAAATTCAAAAACCCATGAAATTCGAACTTAATTAAGAAGGGAAACAATTTTCAAAAACTTAAAATTCCTAAAAAAGAAGAAATGTCACATTTTGAAAATCCAAATAGGAATAATTTGAGAAGAAGACCATCACTTCTTCTTCCTATAAGAAGAGCAAAAGCAGAAGAGATAAGAGAGTTTAGGGGGGAAAATTAGAGAAAGAAAAAATCATCAAGAAGAAAAGCCCACAAAGTTGCTTCTTCTATCAATCTTCGTTGTTGCAGGCTTGCAGTTGACATAGACATGTACACATGAATCTCTACTTTTTTTTTTCTTTCTTTTCTTCTTTGGCTCTGTTTTTCTTTTGATCATGCATTGCATTCTATTCTTCGAAATTGATATGCTGAATTATTGTTCTTTTTGCTTTCTTTTTACTGTTTTAAATTATAAATATCTTGGGCCACTATTTCTTTTTGTTTTATATATACTACCTCCGTACATAAATAAGTGAGACTTTAGGGATTTTTGTTGTTTCTAAATAAGTGAGACTTTAGGGCTTTTTGTTGTTTCTAAATAAGTGAGACTTTTGGTATTTTTGGTAGAATGTGGACAATTTTGCCCTTTATCTTGTAGTGGATGTAATTTGTTTTTAGTGCGTGTGGGGTCCATTTTTATAATGAGTGGATGTGAGTTGATTACTTTTTGGGGTAGAATGGAAAGAAAATTATAGGAAAAAAAGAGAATGAATAATAAAAGTCTCAGTTTTTTATGAATGAAGGTAGTATTATTATTATGAATGTCACATGCATAATAAGATAGTATTTTAATCTATGGCTTTTTACTAGTATTTTTATCTTTCTTTTTAAAATAATATAGTGTTTCAATTTTTGTAAATTACAGATTATATTTGATTGATATGACTTCTGGAAAGATAGCTACTAAAGATATCATGTAGGGCCAAGGAACTTAAAGCATACTAGAAAGGAGAAAGGGAAAGTTACTGAAAATGAGGAGATTGAAGATTTAGACATGTTTCATGATAGTGAATCGGATGAAGATGAAGGAGAACAACAAGACTTGATTATGTTGGAAAATAAAAATAGTGATGAAGATGATGATTGTTTTGAAAATGAAGATGATGACTTTGTAAATTAGCTTTATTAGTAGCCTTTTAGATATTAAAGTGAATATTTATTATTTTTTATTAATATTAAAAATGTGAACCAAGTCTTACGATTCGACTTGATTCTCGATTCTAAAAAGGACAACTTCGATTCTCGATTCGAATCTCGAATTGACAACTATGCCTGAAATCAAACCGTGATCTACCATGAAATGGCATTTTTCAAAATTCAAATCTAGATTTGACTTCATACATCTCTCTAAAACTTTTGTAAGGTTAGTTAGGCATTCATTAAAATTATTTTCATAAACAGTAAAATAATTCATAAATATCGCTATCATATTTTCCACATAATTTGAAAATATACTAACCACACATCTCTGGAATGTGGCTAGTGCATTGCAAAGTTCGAATGGCATCCAATGATATGCAAAAGTGCCAAAAGGGCAAGTGAATGTTGTCTTTTCTTAGTCTTCAAGTGCCACTGGTATTTGAAAGAAACCTAAAAAACCATTAAAATGACAATAGTGAGACTTTCTAACCAATTTCTCTAACATTTAGTCAATAAAAGGAAGTGGAAAATGGTTTTTTTTCTTGTTGTTGCGTTCAACTTCCTATAATCTATACAAACTCTCCACCCATTATGAACCGTTTAGGCACTAGTTCTCATTGAGCATTATCTACAACGGTGATTCCCTTCTTTTTTGGAACTAATTGCATTGGGCTCACCCACTTGCTATCGAAAATTGGGTATATAATTTCGGCATCCAGTAGCTTTAATATCTCCTTTTTCACCACCTCCATTGTAACATTCATTTTTCCAGGTACTCCAAGTAAGTGCTAAGTACACGCACGACACGGGACCCAACCGGGCACCGAGGTCGGGCGACAGTTTGGAAAGCTCTGTGAATGACTGTAAATAATATAAATAATGGAAGATGTGAGATAAATAAAGGTCTTGAAAAGATAACCAGCGCATCCGGAGACAAAGATAGGCTAAAGGGGCTCAACAGGGCTCAAAGGGCTCCAGAGGTAGTGTTAGGGACCTAAGCGTAATTTTGTAAAAAGTTGCATAGGGTCTTGGTACTGCCTAAAATTGATCATAACTATGAAATCTCAGGATTTAATTGGTCGCAATGGAGCGGCACAGAATTTTCAGAAAACGCGCGGTTTAAAAGATATATCGGATTTTTCCATAAGGGTATTTTTGTCATTTTGCAAAAAGGAAAGGGTTAGTGGACATATGGCAAGACTTAAGGCATCATTTTAGTAAATGAAAGGATAAGTATTGTGTTGGTTTATTTTTAGCCAGCCAAAGTGATGACAAAGCACTTTTTAACCAATCAAAATGCAAGAAATTAAATAAATCAAAAACAAAATATTTTTAAACATATAAAAGGGATTTTATGACTTAGAAATGAATAAAACTCTCTCATCTTCCTCCCAAAACCGTGGGCCTCCATTGAAGAAAGAAGAAAAGCTCAATTTCAAGGTAATTCATCATTTTCATATATGAATTTCTTGGTTTCAAGGCTAGTTTTCCATTCCTAAGCTATAATAAGCAAGTATAAATTATCAAATCAATGAAATTCTTCATCTTCATATGAACCCTAATATGAAGAAAAAGGGAAAAATTGGGGTTTTTTATTTATGGTTGAAGATGAAGCTAGATAATGATAGGAAAAGGTGGTTTTATCTTAGTTAAGCTTAAATTTCAAGTTAGTTTGCAAAAATTGATTAGGTAGCTTAGGGTATTCTTATCTAGGGTTTTCATAACCTTAT
>CATIWJ010350402.1:0-10154 GCA_949640765.1 Croton laevigatus | reverse complement strand
AATATATTCAAGCACAAATATTGCAATCCATGCCAGTTCGAAAACTTCATGAAGATCAAGTCAACAAACAACAATGTTTTGGATTTTAAGTTATTTCTATTGTTTTAAAATTATGCTATTTTCGATATTTTTTTTATTTAGATTACGATATTAATAAGATTAGGACGAAGCAAATTTTCATTTAAATTATGGTATTAATAAGATTATGATATTTTATTCTTAAATTTGATTTTGAATTATTTTCCATTAGAGAAATTTGAAAGAAGAGTGAAGAAATTTGAAAGACCCGTAATTATTAGAAATATATTTAGTATTTTTTTTAAAATTTATTTTGAACTTTTCATTTAAAATTCACACAAGTGACTAAAAAAAGGGTAATAACTTGAAATTTGTAGTTAAACATTAATTTATAGTTAGCTTCATTAAATATTTTTATTTTGTCAAAATCTTACGTTCCATATTTATGAATGGAGTTATTTTTGGAAAGATTTGACATATCTTCTATCTATTGTATAATTTCACTTAATTTTTGCCTTAATTATTGTCATTTAATTACTTAAATTGCCTTAATTTTTGCAATTAAATAGGAAATCACGTATTCTTTCTTCTCTAATAGGGTTTTTCCTATTTAAAACTCTCTCAAGGCCTATAAATAGCTTAGTATTATGAATGCAAAATGTGTTCTTTCACTGAATTTCATCTCACCAACGCCCAAAAAAAAAAAAAAAAAAAAATCAAAAATTCAATGGAAGCTACTTCCAAAACATTCTATGAGAAAAAATTGAAGAATATTATTCTTCAAACGAGTTCTGATGAGATGATCGATTTAGATCATTTTGTTGTTCATATTATTACTTTCAATCGGATAGCTCAGAAAATCATTCACCAAAGAGGGTTATGTAATGACTTTCTTCTAATCCGTGCATTTTTAGAATCTCTCGGATGCAATATGGAGTTATTCATTTGGTACTTGGATATTCATGAAGCTTTGGAGGAACAAGCATTGCTTATAGTAAGCAAGCATACTAAAAAATTAGTTGGTCCGCTCACCCATTCCATTTGTAAAGATTCATTTAATATGAAGAAAATCACAAGTTTATCCGAACATATTCAAGCACAAATATTGCAATCCATTCCAGTTCGAAAATTTCATGAAGATCAAGTCAATAAACAATAATGTTTTGGATTTTAAGTTATTTCTATTATTTTAAAATTATGTTATTTTCAATAATTTTTTTTAATTTAGATTACGATATTAATAAGATTATGACGAAGCAAATTTTCATTTAAACTATTGTATTAATAAGATTATAATATTTTATTCTTAAATTTGATTTTGATTTATTTTCCATTAGAGAAATTTGAAAGAATAGTGGAGAAATTTGAAAGACTCATAATTATTATAAATATATTTAGTATTTTTTTAAATTTATTTCAAACTTTTCATTTAAAATTCACACAAGTGACTAAAAAAAAACTATAAGATTGCTAATTTATGATTTACGCTTGATTTTAGACATTCTTATCACTTTTTTTTAATTTTTTAAAATTTACTTCTATTTTAAATGTTAATAATTTATACGTGGAAATATATTAATGAAAAATAAATGAAAATAAATTAATATATTAATTAACATATTTTTAAAGTTTCTATATGTTTCTATTTAGTCATATCATACTAAAATCACAATTTTTATAATATGCTTTTCTAAATGTTCCGATTTAATTACGCCCTATTTTATTTTCATAATTTTGTATTATTTTTAAAATTTAAAATATTTTAAAATAAATTGTTGAAACCGTATATGAGCGCTAATTAAGTAATTGGTTAAAATTAAATATATTTTTGAATAATTGTGCTCATGAATTAAGTAATTGTTTAAAATTAAATATATTTTTTAATAATTGAGCTGTAATTGAAAAATTTGATGGATTAAAATTACCATATTTGTATTAAAAGCCATTATGCAAATTAGTGCACCCTTATGGAAACAAATTATTTTAATTATTTTGTTACTCTAAATATAAAAATAATTTAAATTAAGCTATTATTAGGAGATTTTAATTAATTATTGAAGATATTTAACATTAACTATTTTCTAATTAAGTAACAATAATTAAGGCAAAAAATAATTGCCAAAATTAAGGCGAATTAAGTAATCAATTAGCATCATTTTAAATAGAATTCATTTCATAAAAATAATTATAAAAATTAAGGCAATTTAAGTAATTAAATAACAATAATTAAGGTAAAAATTAAGTAATTGTTTAAAATTAAATATATTTTTTAATAATTGAGTTGTAATTGAGAAATTTGATAAATTAAAATTACCATATTTGTGTCAAAAGCCATTATGCAAATTAGTGTACCCTTATGGAAACAAATTATTTTAATTATTTTGTTACTCTAAATATAAAAATAATTTAAATTAAGCTATTACTAGGAGATTTTAATTAATTATTAAAGATATTTAACATTAACTATTTCTTAATTAAGTAACAATAATAAAGGCAAAAAATAATTGCAAAAATTAATAGCGTCCATTTTAAATAGAATTCATTTCATAAAAATAATTGCAAAAATTAAGGCAATTTAAGTAATAAATGACAATAATTAAGGCAAAAATTAAGTGAATTATACAATAGAGGAAATATTCAAGAAGAGAAAAAACTCGGCAACTAATGGGAGGTCAAAAATTAAGGCAAGTTATGTAATTAAATGAAAAAAATAAGGCAAAAATTAAGTAATTAAATGACATAAATTAAGAAAATTTAAAAGTTTAGGATTGCTAATTTATGATTTATGCTTGATTTTAGGCATTATTATCACATTTTTTTAACTTTCTAAAATTTGAACCATTATAAATGTTGATGACTTATACGTGAGAATATATGAATTGAAAAAGAATGAGAATAAATCAATATATTAATTAATAAAATCCTTAAGAAAATTTTTTATTTTCACAAATCAATTTTTAAATTTCCATAACATGGTTTTTCCTATTTAATACTCTCAAACACAATGTGTGCCTATAATATGGATTCTCCTATACTATTGATCATGTAAGTTATTTAAACAAATTTTGAAATTGGTTTAATTATTTTTGTTGTAAACACATAAGCTTATTATTTTGATATTGAAAATTATGTTTTTGTCATTATTTTTTTAAATTTGTCATAGGTTGATTTCATCGATGATTTAAATGGTAGTACAGGAAATTGGGTGTTTAGGGTACGTGTATTACGTATGTGGAGAGTTACACAACGCACGAATCCGAACAATTTAATTGCAATAGAAATGATTTTTCAAGATGAAAAATTAAATAATTTTATTATTGATCATTCTATTCAACACATGGTCAATTGTATGTTGCTCTTTCCAGGGTCACAAGCAAACGAGGATTGAAAATCTTAGTCATTGATGACAAGGAGAAAATAACAGACGAAGCTGTTAATGTTGTCTACAAAGAAGTCTTTAGGAATCTAGAATGATATATTATTAAAATAATTTTTAATAATTATTTTGAATTTTTTTCACAAACCTTAATATTTTATTTGTATTATGCACTGCCGCGCATCACGTGGGTAAAATACTAGTTAATATAAAGTAGAAAAATATGATTTTTATTTCGACAATATAAAAAGAAGTTTTTTTTTTTTCAAAATATAAAAAGAAGATCTTATTATATATTCTTAAAATATTCCTAATATTCTGCAATGCCGATAAAACCATTAATCTATGTAATATGCTACAGTAGATTTCTTTTTATAAAGAAAGAAACTAGATTATTTTTTTTTTTAAGAATAAGTTTATGCAGATATTGAAGTTAAAAAAAAAAAAATTACCGTCTGTAGTTTAATAAATGATGTCACGTTTCTATATGGTGTTTTATTAGATAATTTAAAAAAAATTAATGAATATTAATTTTTAAAATTTATGTTTTACCATTATTATATATTTTGAAATATTAAATAAATATTATATTTTAAAAATATTAAATAACTGTTATTTTTAATTATTATAAATATGCACTCTTAAAAAAAATTTCTCTAAATATGCGTACGCATATTTATTTTTATATAAAATAAATATGTATATTTATTAATATAGTAAATACATAAAAATACCAAGCTTAAGAGGTGGCTTAGTGATAAGACACTTTTTTTTTTAGACCTGAGGTCCCGGGTTCGAGGTTTGTTAATCCATTTTTCCATATGTCAAAAAAAAAAAAAACATGAAGATACCTGTATTTATTTGCATTATATTGATGAAAATAAAAGAGAAAATGACATTTCAAATTTCTTGACATTTTATTATAATAAAATTTTAAAAAATGACATTTTTAATTTTTTTTTCCCTTTTCAGATATATAAGAGATCGCAACTTTTTCATGATTGCCAGTGTTTTTCATGCTTAAACTATCGGATTGTCAAGAGTCAAACGTTGGTGGTGACGCCGGACGACGAAGATGAGGGGTTCCCCTCTCTTTTTTTTTTTGGTTACATGAGGAAAGAAAAAGCAAGTAAATTAAACTAATTCAGAGCATAACAATGGAATCAACCACGAAGGCGGAGCTATCCAAACATTCTCAGAGATCCCGTTCTGAACGCCTCGATGAGCTAAAGCATCAGCCCCAATATTGAGCTCCCTCCGAATATGAACAAACTGCACATTCCAATCCTTGCAAAGTAAATCGCGAATGCTAAAAATAACATCCCGAAACCAATGACGACTAACATCAGTATCCGCTGTAACAAGAGTAATCGCATCTAAGCAATCAGATTCACAACAAATCCAACGATTACCAGAATCCCAAGCTCGAGAGAGACCCTCTCTAATTGCCAACAACTCTGCAAGCAAGGGACTGCCGAATTGAAGCCCACGGGAAAAACCCAGCACCCATCGACCATAACCATCACGTATAATCCCACCCACTCCCATTCGGTTAACCAAGGCAC
The DNA here is from genome assembly GCA_949640765.1 of Croton laevigatus. Classification (NCBI taxonomy): domain Eukaryota; kingdom Viridiplantae; phylum Streptophyta; class Magnoliopsida; order Malpighiales; family Euphorbiaceae; genus Croton; species Croton laevigatus. The sequence continues at coordinate 5,195 of CATIWJ010350402.1, read as the reverse complement.
TCCAACTCCCATCCACAGTAACACGCACACAATTCAGATTTTGTTCCACAGTAGGGGAACTCAGAATTTTCCCTGACCCAAACCTTGTGAACTCTTGTACAGAGAGCCAAATATTTCGAAGAACAAAACTCATCGTCCAAGGCTGGTTCTCGAAGATGACTTGATTCCTCCATTTCCAAATCCACCATAGAATTGACACTGGAAGAACATTATTACGAACCATAAGAAGACCACGCAACCAATCCATAAACGACAATCCTGGAGACGAACCTGGGAGTGACGCTGCAAAGTAAAGCCAAACATTCTGCGCAAAAGAACAATCTCGCAACAAATGCTCTTGATCCTCTACTTCAGCTCCACATCGTGGACAAGCAGCCGAAGTGGCCAGGTTACATCTGTATCGTCTTTGGTTTGAAGGGAGCGCGTTGTGGAGGAGAAGCCAGAGAAAAATCCTGACTTTCTCAGGTACCGGGCATTTCCAAACTAGTCTCCAAACTCGTGAGCTACCTGGATCATGACACATAAGGAAATTATAACCTGAAGCAACAGTATAAATGCCACGAGGACACCCACTCCACAAGATTCTATCAGTATTATCTCGGTCTGTAGGAACATCAACATTTAAAATAACATCCTTGATATCAGACGGAAGAATGGTATATAAATTAGCAAAGCTCCAAGACCCATGATGCCAAATATCTGACACCCTCATGGTAGAATCGGCAACATGAATATATGGAATCTGCTCACATAACTTCCCAGACCCCAACCAATTTGAGAACCATAGTGACAAAGAACCATCACCAAGTCGAGCCTTAAACCCATCTCTTAAAGCATCCCTAGCCCTTAAGATACTCCTCCAAGTATATGACGCTCCTAAAGATTTTTTGACAGACAAAATATCACTCTGCCGCAAATATTTCTCCACTAAAACCTTCACCCAAATCTTGTCTGGTTCTTCAATAAAGCTAGCAACAAGCTTACCCAAAAGTGCCACATTATTTTCGCGGGCACACCGGAGACCAAGTCCACCCTTATCCTTAGGTTTAACCATCTCTTTCCATGCAACAAGGTGCCAACTCCGTGACTGCCCCTGCTTAGCCCAGATGAAATTTCGAATAGACTTATCAACATATTCACAAACTGATTGAGGTATCCAAAAAGATTGCATAGCATAAACCGGCAATGAGGAAATAATTGACTTCGCTAAACAGAGTTTACCTGCCTTATTCAACAATTTATTTTTCCAGGAAGAGAGCCGTTTATTAACATTCTCAATGATAGGTAAAAACACCTCCCGTTTGACCCGCCCCTGGAGAAGAGGAAGTCCCAGGTATCTCCCTAAATTAGACGCTTTACGAATCCCCGAAATCTCTGACAATTGCACCTGCAACCGTCGAGGAACCTTCCTTGAAAACATCATTCTTGACTTTTCAACATTCACCTTCAACCCCGATGCCTGACAAAAGGCTTGTAGTGTGTCAGCAACTACCTGCATTTGATCTTTCTTGGCTTGGCAGAAGAGCATGACGTCATCAGCAAAAAACAAGTGGGAGATCCCAATCCCTTCCTTAGTTAACCGTACCGGTTTCCACAAACCTTCAGAGACTAACTTCTGAATTTGAATAGCCAACCTCTCCATGCACAAGACAAAAAGATAGGGCGACAGAGGGTCACCTTGACGAAGCCCTCTTTGGGGTCTGAATGGAGGAAGTTGAGCCCCATTCCAAAGAACTGAAAGACTAGAAGCCTGGACACCCCACATGATTAAGTCAACAATTTTTGCCGGAAATCCAAAATCATAAAGCGTAGCTCGGAGAAAATCCCAACTGACCCTATCATACGCTTTCTCTAGATCAATCTTGAATGCCACTAACCCTCCACCCCGTCGATGAGTATGTATAGTGTGCATGACCTCCTGAGCCAACATAATATTATCCCGAGTACCCCTTCCTGGTAAAAAACTTCCTTGAAGAGGACCAATTAAATCATGAAGGAGCGGACGGAATCTGTTCACCAGTACCTTAGTGATTATTTTATAAACCACGTTACACAAACTAATAGGACGCAGATCCTTAAGACGAACAGGATTAGCCACCTTCGGAATAAGGACAATCAACGTTTCCAAAAGACGAGGATCAGCACCACCACTTGCAAACGCCCCTCTGACCATACTCAATAAATCACTCCCAACAATATGCCAGTACTGCTTATAGAAAAAAGCTTGAAATCCATCTGGCCCTGGTGCCTTAAAAGAATGCATACTCATTACCGCTTGGCGAACCTCCTCTAAAGTCACAGGTAACAGTAACCTTTGCCTATCTTCAAGAGATAAAACTGGAGTTGGGTTCAGCATAATATGATTTCTACATACCTGCATGTCCACAGAAAAAAGATTAGTAAAGAAAGAAAGCGCTTCCTCTTGGAGCACCTGTGGATCCGTACTCCAATCCCCATTCTGTAGAAATAGGCCATGAATTTTATTTCTTTTCCTCCGTACAATTGTCTGAGCATGAAAAAATCTGGTATTCCTGTCACCAAACTTCACCCACTGCTCCCTAGATTTTTGATACCACATAAGTTCCTCTTGAGCAAGGATAACATCATATTCATGCAGAAGAGACTTTTCTAGACGGTGAAGCGCCTCTAAGTCACAAGTCTCCAACTGACATTGCACGCCCTGTAGTCTCCTCTCAACCTGCCGTTTCCTCTGTCTAATATTACCAAAAATATCCTTATTGAAAGAAACAGCTGCATGCTTCATGTCAAGAAGCTTTTGAGAAATCACCGTCTCTTGACTACCCCAAGTCTCCCTAACCACACCCTCAAAATCTGGATGAGTAGCCCAGGAAGCATAAAATCTGAAAGGACGAGCTTGATTATTCACTTCTTTAGCAAAAAAACGAAGCAATAGAGGAGAATGATCAGAGACCACACGGGAAAGATGTTCCACATAAGCCTCTGGAAAAGCCAACCTCCAACTGATATCTGCAATAGCACGGTCTAACCGCTTCCGAAGCAGGCTGCCACTATCATTACCACGTCTCCACGTGAATCTGGTGCCTGTAGCACCTAAGTCTAACAGCCGACAATCAGCCATCATGTCTAACATCTCTGCAGCCCGATTCCTATAGAACTGACCGCCAACCACCTCTGATGGAAAGCAAACTTCATTAAAATCCCCAATTACATTCCACGCTCCCAACACCCTTCCTCTGATAGCACGTAATTGATCCCAAAGGAGTCTTCTGTTTTGGAGGCTTGGACTAGCATAAACAAAACTACTATGCCACTCAATCCCACCTTGCTTAAACGCGACAGTCACTACTTGAGGATGAATATCCAGAGAGTGGAAAACAAAACTTCTCTGAATGGACACAAGTACCCAAATACCACCACTATGACCCCTAGCCTCAGACGCACCAGCTAACTCATAGCCCAAGTTCCTCCAAAAAGGCTCAGCAATAGTAAACTGACAATGTGTTTCCAAAACAACAAAAACGGCAGGGTGATGGCTACGCACAATATCCTTCACTCTCCTTCTCCCCTTCGCATTCACTGCACCTCTAATGTTCCACACAACCATACTAAACATTGTATCAACCATTAATCAAATGCAACCAGAAAACGAACAACAAGGGAGAAATTAGAGATTGTCTGGTGGGCGCCCCCCATGCCAAACTGCAGATGTTCCTCCAAGCTGCATTCCACTATCAACGACACCTTTAGAATCAGAAATGGTCCTAAGTAGCTCTGATGAATGAGGTACATCATCCAGTTTGGTAGATTTATTCCCAACAAAAACAAAATTTCCCTGATTTGGTTGCCGTAAAAGAGAACTAGTGTCCAGGACAACATGGCTCTCAGAAAGCTTAGACCTTGATCCCTTGGCCTTCGCCCCTTTAGGAGCATGCAATCCCACGTCAGACTCCATCGGGACCCGTTGGGTAGACTGGGGTTGCTTAGTAATAACTGTAGGAGCAACAGAATTAAAGTTCTCGGTGACTGGCCTTACCGAAGTGAGATTTTTAATGCCATCTGCCCGACTCCGCTTTTTAGCATGATCAATGCGTGGTGGTTCACTGGATGCACCAACCGTAAAACCCCCTGAATCCGTTGCTAATAACGTAAATTTATTCCCAGTTTTAATAGAAGAAGTAGATAGGGAAGTATCCTTTTTAGGCTTCCGTTTATATTTGGAAACAGTTAACCAATCCCCATGTGGTAATATTGATTGTCCAACACCAGTCACAACTGATTCCTGATTAGGTGGAGTCAAAGGTTGTGAACTCGACTGACCCGTCTCTGAAGAAGGCTCCCCTGGCGTCACCGCCGCCGCAGTCAAAGGTGATGACATTGGTGCTGTCGTATTCAGGCCTGAATTAGCCTTACAATTACGCTGAATATGACCATAACAACCACAAGTAACACATAATAAATGGAGCCCTTCATACTCAACCTGATACCAGATATCCCGAAAACAAACTCTGCCCACTACAGGCTTATCCAAATCAATCTCCACACAAATGCGAGCAAAGCGACCTCTATGCATATCAAGAGTACGCATATCAACTCTTATAGGTCTTCCCACACCGGTAGCAAGAGTGAGAAGGAAACTCTCATCATATAATTGCATGCCCAACCCTGGAATACGTATCCACACCATAGTGGTATTGATCCTCGTGTTTGCAGCAACGAACTCTGGTGTCCACGGCTTCACTGATAAGTAATGATCAAAAATTAGCCACGGCGCCCCAACCATAGCCCTCTCTCTGTCGTCCGATATATCAAACTTGACAAGAAAATAGCCATGAGTGATATCCATTAGGTCAAACCCACCGATTGGCTTCCAAAGCGCTTTAAGCTTTTCCCTCATCATCACGTAACCAACTGATTTGCCCAACAACTTCACAACCAGACAATCCTTCCACGGTTGACACATACGATCGTACTCACTTTCATCAATGGTAAATTTTGGGAACAATCGATTCCCGTCCACCAATTCTAACTTCATCAACCCTTGCGTAATCAAATTCCGTGGCTCCTTGACCTTAGGCTCCTGACGCCCCAACATTTTCTCTTTAAAGGAAGGTCTTCTCTCCTCCGACGCTCCCACACCACCCAAATCCGGAGGCTTCGGCGGCAGGTCATCGCTGTTCATCATAACATCGCCGTTAGCTAGGTCAACCATGTTT
>CATIWJ010350246.1:0-11381 GCA_949640765.1 Croton laevigatus | reverse complement strand
ACTCGTTTGATCCACCCATCTTCACACGTCGTATAAATCACTCCTGACTCGCTATCGTAGGCTATGTCTTCCGGTTCCTTCAACTTCCCAACGCCGATAAATTCAGAATCTCGGAGGATGTGAGCGTTCTTGATGGGTGCCTCCGGTGATGGGTAAGGCAACTCGTGGATAGGGAGAGGAGCGGGGTCAAACGAGTCAAGTTTGATAAGAAGAATAGCCACCAAAACAGGAGCTAAGATTGAGAAAATAATGGAGGAGAAGGGCCACGGAGATGTGTTCTTCGGCATTCTTTTGTTTGGTATTATGGTTTTTGTATGAGAAACGAAAAAAAAAAAAATATATATATATATGTAATTGGGGTTTCCTGACTATGTAATTGCTCTTTTACGAGGATGAGAGGGGTTTAGATGTGGTGGCCATGGTGGTGGTGGAGGTTTTGGAGGTAATGGTGCAAGTGAATATGGAGGACGGAAGGTGGATATGGACATTGTATTTATATACATGTATATGCTTACTGTGGATATCTCTGTACAGTATACTAACTACTTACATGGGCCAAGTGTGTGGATTTTTTCACACTAGTTTGGTTGTTGAATTTGGGTTAACGGGTTCTAGGCGCATTGACCTGTTTTCTTGGGTAGGTATAAAATTTATTGTTTACACCTCATTTACTCAGTCTTGAGATTAATTTTAATAGGCCGTAATTTGCATAATTCGAATTAGTATTATAAATTTCACGTGACTGCAATTCTACAAACTGTAACAGGTCAAAACGTTAAAAGCTATTTTTTATAGCATTCTGTAAAATAGCATTTGATATAGTTTTTAAAGGCTAACCCATGTGACTTTTAGTTTATAGTGTTTTCTAAACAGTTACTATACTACAAATAATTAGTTAATAGTTATTCAAAAGGCTAAAATCTACTTAAACAGCTAGTTTTACCGAACACACACCAGGTAATAGTTTAGTGAGAAAAGGCCATTTTAAATTGCTTCTCGATATGAAATTATTAGATGAGTTTGTTGAATTCATATTTTTTTGGATGTAGCAAATGGGATATTGAAATGGAAGAATTTTATAAAATTATTGTCCTAATAAAAAAATACTATTTTTTAATTATGCTTACATATTGGCTTACCAAATAATAAAAATAAATTTATGGTTAATGTTTGCTTTGTGTGGCGGCTAAAGTATATAGTACTATTCATTACATCTTTGGGATAAGATTCTATTTGACTATTGTGCAAAAGATGAAAAAAAAAGGATTGATTTGGACTATTAAATTTGGACTATTAGTGTTTGTGAAATTAACTAAACAAGTCCTATAAACTTTTGATTTATTTAAATTTCATTCAAAATTTAAAATTAGAGTATAATTGTGACAAAATTTATGAATTGAGAGTATATGATAGAGACAATTTAAAATGTAGAGCATTTATGATGACTTGCAAAGTTGGGAGTGTATAACAATGATAGGCTTCCGTTTATAGTGCACAAGCATGAAACCATATATAGATACCGTTGGAACAATCAATTTTAAATCAGACTGAACATTTTGATAGCTCCAATTTATTTTAGGTTCATCATTTTTTCAAATTATTGAACTAAAAGTGCTGTTATCGTGATTGAACCACCCAATAAAACCTCCAATAAACTACTTGAATTGAACGTTCGAATTGGAAAGGTTCGAACTGACTAGTAAATTTGAACCGTCCCCTGGATCGCCAATGAATTGGCGAATCATTGGTTCATGGATCACCTTGCGAATTGTTCATTGTCGATGCAATTTAAGTTTAAAGGTTTTTTTTAACCATCAATTTCCGATTCAAGATCAAGAACCAGCAGTTCGTAAACTGTGACCCAAATGTAAAATAGTTTAAATCTATGAGAGGATAACACAAAAGTATCTAATGAATGTAAAAAGTGTATTAATGCTTTTCGCTACAAAATATTAAAGAAATAAGAGAAATAATCTCAAATAGCAATTAGTTACTCAAACAAACTATTTCAACAAAGATCTCATATGTATTATTATTACATAATGGGAAGCAGATTCTAAACTAGTTCTTACCAAAATTATATGGTAGCAACTGCAGGATACTTAACAACATCTAGCCTAATAATATAGGGATAAATAACAGAGCCAATATATAGGTGATTTCCAATTTTTACCCCAGTTGAAATCATATTTAACTCAGGATCTTGGTAATGAGAAACAAGTTTTCCTTCCAAATCCACCATAATTGCTCCTCCATTTCTTTCTGTATTCTTAACTTTTCCAAAATTCTTCAAAATTATTCCTGAAATCTTCCTGATAATGGGATAGTTAAATGCTAGCTTCCAATATGGTGTAATTTCCTGTCAAAATTAAGAAGTAATATGCTAATTAATATAGCAATTAGAGCAATTAGGAAGGGTAGTGAGTCCCCCCTTAATGGGCCTCTGCAATATCTAAATCCGGATTAGTTGACGCTCATGGTCTGACATCCGGAGGAAGATTTTAAAAAATAGAGCAATTACGTAAAAATTATTACTGTAAATTTATAATAGTGGTAAATAGATTTTTACCGTGGCTAATGCAATCCAGTAGTGGCCTTGTCCATCATAATGGATATTATCAGGAACTCCAGGAAGATCAATAAATTTTTCTAAGCTTCCTTTTTTATTTCCTTTTATGTAATATTTTCTACACCTGCTCCTGTAATAATACATAAAATTCAAACCAGTTAATATTCAAGTCAAAACAATGTAGTAGTAGAATTTAAAATCTATTCTATTCAAGTTTGAATATGATAGCCTACCAATCTATTTCCATTGTTTTTGAAAATTAATTTTAACATCAAATATTTTTAAAAATCATAGTTCCCAGAAAATAATTTCTACGACAAATGTATTTCTTGGAAAGTAAGCAAAATGAACCAAAAAATGCCTAAAATATTGAGCTCGAGTTTAGTTTGATAAACTCACATATACCAACCTCGAGCTCAATAAGTCAAAATGACATCGTTTTGTTAAATTCTAAACATGCTCAATAACCTAGGCTTGTCTGAGCTGACTCGCGAGCTTGAGAGTTAAATTCGAGCTTGGCTCGTTTATTAAGAGAGCTAAACAACTTAGCTCGAACTCATCTCATTTCACTCTCAAGCTGAATTTGAAACTTCGATAGTGTATGTATGCTGAAACAAAATTCAAAGAGTAAAGAGATTCAAAAATTACTTACATGGGACTTTCACAGAAGACTAAATAATCTTGATTGGGAGAAACTGCAACTCCATTAGCAAAATATAAGCCATTGACCAAAACTTTAGTGATTTTGGTGGTAGGGTCATAGCTTAATAGCCTTCCATAGGGCCTACCCTCCAAAAAATCCCACATGAAGTCATGAAGATTGTACTTATATGAAGCATCTGTGAAATATATGATACCATCTTCTGCTATGTCTACACCATCTGTAAGTTTGAATTCCAAACCTTCTGCTTCATCTGTTAAAAGTTCTATTTCACCATCTTTGCTAATCTTTAGCAATCCCTGTTACACACCAACATAGTTTATTTGGTAAATTGTTATAATATTTCAGAAATTAATTACAATGCTCGGTGGACCTATTTACGTGCATTGGTGCACTTGCCCCATCAAAATTAAAAAAAGTGCTGAAATTTTCATGTAAAAATTGAAAAAAAAAAAATTATAGCGTTTGGTGTCGAAGCCCCGCCAAACTAAAAATCCTAGGTCCGCCTATGGCTCAGAGAGTCAGTTCTGTATAAACTCTTACAGTATTCAAGTTAAATTAGTCGAAGTTTATTCAATTTTCAGATTCGTAAAATATAATCAAATTCGAAAAATATAAAAAGAAGGGGGTAGCCCTCCCTAGGACAACTAACCTAACTACTCCTTGATTGGTAATATTGTTCCACATTTTTAAGTGTCTTATATTGTTCTAATTAATTGATTTCTTCTATAATACTCTTTTTTATTCTTAAAAATTATTAGTTAATCAAAAAAATGGTATTGAGATACATATTTTCTTTTAAAAAATAATATATCCTTGGAAATGCAGCATCATAAGGGCCCGAGGCGCCAACCTTAATGTTTCCTGTTATACCTCAATCCGAATTAGTCTAGGATCATTGAACGATTTTAAAGACAGTTATATCCTGGGATACTAAGTGGATTATCCAAAAAATGGTGGGTGAAATTGCTACATTCAATTGAATCTAACTTTTACTAGTGAGGACTAAAGTGTCATTATATAATAATAATTAATTTGTAACTTAGAACGAAATTGCAATGTCACTTAAGCTCACATTTGTCGATCACAATACCCTCCTCCTCCTGTTTGCACTAGCACAGTAGCACTCCACTAAAATTATGATTAAAAAAAAAAAGATATTTTCATAAATTAAATATTTTTTTTCATTACGTAGGCAAAATAAATAAATTATTTAAGGTGGAATGGAAAGAACGCTAACTTACACATCAAATGTCTATTCTGTTCACTCTTTCCTTAGTCGTTATTGTCTTCTTCCTATATTATTACATCATCCTATCAACTAATTATCTTCTGACTTATCGATAATTTTACTTAATAAAATAATTAATATCAACGGAGAAGATTATTGTCAGGCACAGTATTAACACTTATTTACGGTGCACATGAAAAGATTATTTAAAGTTTACTGTATAACTCACCATATTTATTAAATTTTTGGACTCTTCCTTATATTAAAAAATTTAATTAAAAAAAGGGAAAGGTGACATTGAGCATAATTATGTGTTCTTTTTTTTTTTTCCAAAGCATAATTATGTGTTCTTTGGACTTTTATTGCAATCTAAAGGATTATCTTCTTGGGGAAAAAAAATAAAGGATTATCTTCAAGTGTAAAACTTTTATTAAAATTTCTTTCAAATATTCTCTCCCCGAGGGTTATTTTTTTTTAATTTTTAAAAATGTTAACAATTATTAGTTCTAATTACAAATGATTTTGAATCTAAACTCATTTTTCATTTTCATTCTTTTTTTTTTCCAAATTCATTTTCATTCTTTATAATCATTTTTTAAAAAATAATGTTCATATTAAAAGAAAATGGAAGATTAAATATATGTATGTACATATATAGAACTGACCTTGTATGCATCAGCTACAATAACATCTTTATCTGTTCCAAGAACGATTCCAAGTGGTCTACCACCAGTGTTAACCCAGTTCTCCACAACCGAGTCATCCGCCGTGTCATTCACCGTGACTCGTTTGATCCACCCATCTTCACACGTCGTAAAAATCAGTCCTGACTCGCTATCATAGGCTATATCTTCCGGTGCCTTCAACTTCCCAACGCCGATAAATTCAGAATCTCGGAGGAAGTGAGCGTTCTTGATGGCTGCCTCCGGTGGTGGGTGACTCAACTCGTGGATAGGGAGAGGAGCTGGGTCAAACGAGTCAAGTTTGACAAGAACAATAGCCACCAAAACAGGAGCTAAGACTGAGAAAATAATGGAGTAGAAGGGCCACGGCGATGCGTTTTGTGGCATTCTTTTGTTCGGTATTATGGTTTTTGTATGAGAAACGAAAATATATATATGTAATCTGGGGCTTCTTGACTATGCAATTGCTCTTTTACTAGGATGAGTGGGGTTTAGATGTGGTGGCCATGGTGATGGTGTAGAAGGTGAGGTGGTCGAGGTTTTGGAGGTAATGGTGCAAGTGGATGTTGAGGATAGAAGGAACAAAGAAGGTTGCTGCAAAATGGGTTTTTATATTTTTATTTAATACTTCAAGGGTATTATTGCATTTTAAAAATATTTTTTTAACTTTTTAATTCACCAACGTATTTATATGCCTCAATATATATTTATTTATTTTTAATATAGATATTTTTTAGCACACTTGAGGAAAAGGATAAATCCTGGAAAATACTACCTCCAATTTTTTTAATTGTTTACGTTTTCATTTTTGGTAAATTTTTTCAATTTTTTACGTTTTTTTTTTGGGTAAGTAGGTTTAATTGTTTATTATTATTTGTGTATTGGTATTGGTGAAAAAGTAAGTGTTGTTAAGGGTTAATAATTGTTTATTATTATTTTGTATTGGTATTAGTGAAAAGTAGGATTGTATTGGTATTTGTATTTTTAGAGTGTAAAGAAATAAAAAAATTGAAGGTAGTAAAACTTAAACTCTATCATTACGCTAAGCCTCTTCCTCTGAACGAAAAAAATTCAATAGTTAAAAATATTAGGAGGATCTGAAAATTTAATTTTCAGACCACAAAAATTAGATAGTAGATTACATAGAAATTCGAACACATAAGAGAAATTCTCCCCAAATTAAATTAGAACTTGAATTTTTTTTTTAAATATTTCACGTATGTTAAGACTAGAATAATATTCTTTTAAAAAAATCATAATAATTTTATAATAATGTATTGTTTTTTAGTATTAAACGTATTTTTTTATGTTTTATAAAGAAAATTTTTTATGATGTGCTATATTTTTTTTATAATTCTTTGAACTCATTTACATAATATTTTAAAATTCAAGGAGGGAGTGCTAATTAATTAATTCAGGTGCAAAGAAAAACAAAAAACTTATGTAGTACCACAATGGAATGTTACGGCATCTGATTAATCAGTGAACACTTATAATACTACCTCCGTTGTTAATTGTATGAGACTTTGCACTATTCACCCACAAATTTACACATAAAAATTTTACCAAAACACCCCTAAAAGTAACATAAATTGGGCCCCATATTAAAGAGAGAGAAGATGAAATGGATAAAAAAAAGAGAGAGTTGGTGATTTATGGCAGACAATATTTATACTTGTCAGGTACAATTTCTGCAAAAAAGGGATTGAAAATCAGACTTAATGAGATAATATGGCCCCATCATTATTCACGCGCCTTCAATTTTTTGCTGCATCTTTAAAAAAAAGCGGGCTGTATTCACTGAGATGGGGAAAATTTCAGGCGCATTATGCACCCAAAATTTGTACTCTGTTTCTCTCCGAAAACTAAAAATTTTCCAAAACTTTTTTAAAACGGTAGTTTTTAAAATACATAATGTTTTAATATAGAAACATTATGAAATCAAGTATTAAAGATAACAAAACAACATAGAAAAAAAAAAGGAACAAAATCACATTTCTTAAAAAAAAAAGTTTAAAGGATAGATTTTGTACTTATGCATGTAGAATTTTTTATAAAAAAACAAAAGAAAGGAAATTACATGTGGACTGAGCTTCTCGTTAATATTAAAACATAGAGTTTTAGGGTCTCATTCCTTTATGTATGTTGTAGGATGTGTCATAACCTATCTCTATTACTCATTTTTTTACTCTACCAAGTCAAATTTTTCCTTTATTCAAAAAATAATTTCAACTTTCTATCTAAATTATAGTTTTTCCCTTCATTATATTTGCTCAATACTTGTTATTCCCTTTTACTTTTGGTCTTAACTTCTAATTCTAAGATTTTGGTTTAGATAAATTTTTTAGAATTTTTAAATGGATATTGCTGCAATTTCTTTTAAGTTTTTGAAAGTCTAGAGGGAAATGAAATTTTTATTTTTCACCTTATGACGAACAGTGGCAATTTTCATTTTTCACCCTTTTTTGTCCTAATTATTTCCGCCATTTCCCTCATTCTGGGTGCATATCAGACTATATGCAACATTTTCAATTATTTGGGCACATTTTCTTTCAACTCTGCACCATTTCCCCCGTTCATAATTATTTCCCCATTTTTTCTCATTTTTTTTTGTTAAAATTCGCTGCAACATTTTTAATTTTTTTGGGTGCATATTTTTTACATTTTGCACCATTCTACAACGAATGTCATTAATTGCTTAACTTTTGGCCGCATTACATGAAAAAATATGCACCCATATTAGCCAAAACTGTAACCCAACGTTTCAGTCTACACCTCACGCATTTTTCTCTCTCTTTCTCTCTCATATGACAGCGCCTGCCGCATGTCAGTCAGACCATCATATCTTCTTTCTCACGTCTCACACTTGCTGATAGCACAAATAAACTAACATTATTTTATTTCCTTTCCCCACTAAAAGACAAGGGACAAAATGGTCAAAATACACCCACAAATACTAAAAATCTCAACATTTTGAAAACTACCCTTGAGGAAAAAGTCTCATACAATTGGAAAACAGAGGTAATATATATATATATAACTATTAATGAAAGAAATAAATTAAGATAAGAGTACGTTAAGGTTACAATCTTAATTTACCAGAGCCTGATAGTAAAATAAGTCCAATAATAGTGGAATTCGAGATAACAGTTGCGGGAACGGAAAATATACAATTAAATCAATGTGTAATTACAAACTTGAATTTTAAATAAAATAACTGGAATATCAATGAAGGGTAAAATTGGAAAATAATAATAAGTTGAGGGATTAAAATAGAATTTATTAGTGGATATTTTAAATAAAATAAAAATAAAATAATAAGTGTTATTTGTGGTAAATAGAAGTGTGTTGAAGTTTGGAGGGGAAAAAGGAAATTAGAAATCAGAATGGAGAAAAGAGAGACTCGAATAAGAAGAGAAACGAAAGAAAGAAAGAAAGGAGAGAGAAGGTGGACTGCTAGACCGCCTATGCCTCCACCATTCGCCGTTCCGGCCGACGCACCCCACCGGACGAACCAGCACCTTCCGATGAAGCTGAAGATGTAAGCACGATGGCAAGATGTTGACAGAGTTGCTCATACTCTCGACGAGAAGCGATTGGTTTGTTTGACTACTGAGAAATCATGCGAAATGGATTCAAATATAAATTATCATCTTGCCATAGAATCATCAAATAAAAGGGTCTAGAGAAGTGAGCCTTGCTAGTAAATAAGAGAATATAAATTTATATTCTTGTATGAGTTTGTATAAATTTATATTCTCTGTTTATTGTTTCTGCTTTCATTTGTAAATAAAAGTAAATAAAGTTATTTACTGGTGATTGGAATGAAATAAGAAAAAATAAATTTATTTTCTAGCAATTGGTGGCCAACAGTGGAAGGAAATAAGTTTATTTTTTGGCGCCTGGCGACTAGCAGTGACTTCGGCGGTGGTACTGAGGCATAAGGCACTTGAGGAAATTAGAGTAAATAAATTTATATGCTAACAACAGGTATAGAAAATAAAAATTAATAATAATTTAACTAAAGACATATTTGCAAAACAGAAAAAAAGGTATTATTTATCTAATTAAAACATAAATAGGGTAAAAAAACAGAAATGTCTACTGAAGAGAGAAACCGATTAAGGAGTCTAGGGTTGAAGAGAGAAAGGCAAGAAGAGATAAGGATCAAGAAGAGAGAAAGGCGTTAAAGAGTTTATCATTTTTTCTACGTCATCACCGTCTATGACACGCGTTGATTTGCGTTTCTTTTAATGACAAAAGGTCTAAAAAGTAATATTTTTAGAAAGTTTATGTATAAATTGATTATCATAAAAATTAAGGAGCTAAATAATTTTTTTTTTTTTCAAACGTTGAAGGGCATATGATAAATAAAATAAAAAAATGGAGGCGAGAAAGAGGAACTATAGAGTAGAATGGAATAGATAATAGCGTTTGAAAAATCGGGGCTTGGCTTCTATGTGTTTCTTAATTAAAAATAAAAGTATTGTTTGTGGGATTGAATTATCATTTCAAGCTTCTTTCTTTGCCTTTTACAGGTAAGTCATAGCTTAGGCGTGCTCTTATTTATTACCTCTTCTCTACAAACGTTTCCATCATTTATTATTATCTATTGCAAACAAAAATAAATAAGGACAAAATTAAATGCTTACATATTGTCTCATTATTTTTTATTCTGAGCACCGCTATTCAGATTTTAATTTTCTGTCAAAAACATTTTTTTTTAATTACCCTAATTTAAGTGCGTGCGGAAAAATTATATAGTGAAACAGTGACGGCATGTTAGCATATGACGTGTCATAATTAACTAATAAAATTAAAATACGTGGTATTAATTTTGATTACTTAAAAAAATAATTAATTTATATGTTTATTAAATACAGTCATTTATTATTTTTTTAAAGTAATTAAAATTAATACTATGTGTTTTAATTTTATTGGTTGGTTATGATACGTCATCTACTGACATGACATCACCATTCCATCATATAATTATTCGTGCATGCGACTTTGTCCTCAAAGGGTAATGTTAGATTTAATTAAATAAATAAGTATTATTTAATTAATTATCCGCCCATGACTTATGGATCATGGGTGAACCCTAATGTGATGGATCGTTGGGTTAATGGGTAACCCAAATAACCCATCACATATATAAGCATCCCTAATACAGAATTAGGGATGCAGAGAAACACGCAGTACGTAAAACGAGTTTTACGTTCTTCCGTTTTTCGTTCTTCTCTCGTAAACTTCTTCCAATATTTACTTCTTAGTTCTTAGATTGTGAAACTGTTCACTAGGGCTATATGCTCTATTGACGGCCTAGCAACCGATCAATCGTTTCCGCACGTGGGATAGTTAATCGATCAGAGATATTTATTACTATTCCTAATCTGGTTTCATTTATATAGTTGTTATATTAAATGCTTCATTGGTATCAGAGCTGGCTAGGTTAGCGATTAAATGTGTTTTAATTGTTTTCATTTTGCAATCTGAGAATTGTATACATATATTTTTCGTGTAATATATTTATGTTGATATTCGTCAGAGTTTATTTGATGAACTGTGTATTTATATGCTATTTTTGATGTCTCTTTCGGTGATTCATTCGTTGATTGCTCCCTATTTTGGATGTGTTCTGATCATGATGTTGGATCAAAATCGTTTTTTTTATCACGTTCTAATCGATTTTGTTTCGATTGAGCAAATTAAAATTGGTTGAAAATTTGTTTTTCATGGAAACGAAAAACTGTGCTTTCGTTTTTCATCTGTTGCACATGATTTGGTGCAGTTTTTATGGCGATCGACGCCGTTGATGGTCTATGTGATGATCTTCGGTGGTCGAGCGTTGGTGTTTGGTGGTGACGCAGCTGACCATCGCTGCTTCAGACAGCGGAGACGGACGCTGCGATTCTTGAATCGCGACTGGTCCCCTTCGTTTTGCTTCAGCCTTCGTTTTTCCTTCCTTCTTCACCGACGATTAGAGTTTCGTCAGTCTCCGATCGCCAGGCCGGAGGTTGCGCTCGAGTTGCGCTGCACTGGTTGTTGTGGTGGTCAACAATGGCGGCTGGAGAGAAGAGACGGCTAGGGCGCCGTTCGTGAGGAAGAAAAGAAAATTATGTTTTTAGTCCTTTATCTTATTCTAATCTCAATAATGGTGCTTGACTCTTTTAGTGTTAGCATCTGGTCCCTGAAACTTCATTTCTTTTTCATTAAGACCCTGTTGTAATATTTTTT
>CATIWJ010350242.1:0-17744 GCA_949640765.1 Croton laevigatus | reverse complement strand
GGAATCAATTTGGGGGAATTGGGGGGAAAGCCAAAACTAAAAATGGGTAAAGGGAATGATTAAAAAGGCCAAACAAACAACCACAAAGGGTTTCATTCCCTTTCCCTTTCCTGATTACCCCCAACCAAACGCCCCCTAAATGCATTGGAAACAATTCAATGTCTACAGCTATATATTCAGCCATATTAATGTTCAATCTCTATTTTATGCGATACATCAGCTACAATCCATACTTTTAAGTTTAATCGCATTATTGAAAAAAAATAAAGAGCATTTTAAATATTTACTAAAAATTTTTACTACTTAATTAATTTATGAAATTTATTGATATATGTAAAAATTACTTTATAAGTATAAATTGAATATTTTGTTGCCATTAATTATTAAAAAAATATTAGTATATTTTTTTACATAGAATTAAATATATAAATTGTGTTTATATTTTAGAATATTTATTTTTGTGAGATAAATTGTCTTTTAATAATTAATTCTGAAATTCTAAGGGCTTCTCCAACCCTTCTCCATTTCTCAATTTGGAGATTGAAATCATCTCTAACCCATCTCCATTTCCCAATTCCTCATGCTAACATATTTGAAGATCCAAATTTGTTCTTTAAATTTGGAGATTCAATTTGGATCGCCAATTTATCTTTTGTAATATTTTATTATTTTTTTTTTTTGGCTGCTGTTTGTTTTTTTTTCTTTATTTTAATAAAAATATTAATATTTTATTATTTAAAGGTTGAAATTTGAATAAGAGTTAAAATAAAAATGGTATTTTTTAAAAATATTATATTTTCAGACTGTATTGGGTTAGTTGAAGATGGGCTTAGGAATTTAAGAACAATAGAGACCCCAAAAAATTGAATATCATGAGGACTTCTTTTTATTCTCACGCTGAGTTGAGTTGAGTTGTACATAACCCAACAAAAAAGAACACAACACAGAGAAGAGCATGACGACGATACCCTTTCCTTCTTCTTCTTCCCTATTAGGGTTTATGCAAATTAAGACCAATACTTCTTCCCAGCCTGACTAAATCCCAACGAAACCCTTTATCACTGTTCTAGTTTCCCTATTCTCGAGCTCTAGGGTTTGGTACTTTCTATTTATATCTCTTTTTAGCTCGGTGAGTTTATTTATCACCTTTTTTTTTTTTTTATTAAATTGATCATCGATATTTTTACGTTTCTTTCCAAATTTACGCTAAAAGTAGTTGTTGAATCTGTATTCCTTTATCCCACATGTTAACTGCTCATTAACTCGGCAAATGTAGAAAAAGTTGCAACTTTTGAGTTCCTGCTAATTTCGAGATGGATGCTATGATATTTTAATGATGACAGCATTGGAGATTTGTTTTGATTTTGATGTTGTTTATTTATTATTCGCTCCATTGAATATTGTGTTTATTGAAGTTTTTTGCTTTAAGGTTGTTTTTTGAGCTAACAAGAAGCTTCTTGTTTTGGTTGTTTGTTCTTGTCAGATTGTCTACTTTCCATTGATTTCCATTGCTCTGGGTGGGGGAAATTTTTGAGAGTACTAATCAAGTTGCTGAATTTGAGATGTATAGTCAAGGTAGTTATGATGCTCGATCTGGACAAGGTCCTCAGGCACCCAGACCACCTCCACATTTACAGCATTTTCCAGCTCTGCAGCCTAACTTACATCGCAATTTTCAACAAGGCCCTTTTCTACCATTACCTCAGGTCCCTCCTCGGCCTGGTCAGCCTGGTGTGCACATATATCAGCAGGGTCTTCTGCCACCTCCTCATGCTGTTCAACAAGCACCACCTGGGGCAATGCCCAGCCCTGGTCACCCTTATTTGCCTCCACCTCCTGCAATTCGTGGGAGTGCTCCATTAACAAATGTGTATGGTGCTTCGAAACAAAATCCACAGCATTCTTATTTAGCTTCCGGTCTCCTCCCTGGTTCACAAGCTCCATTGCCTCCTAGAAATTTACCTCCTCCACCTTCTCACGGTCAGACATTATACAAGGCTCCGACTCATCAATTGCCTCAGCAGCCACCTCTACCACAGTGTCCACAGCAAATTCCACCATCTCCACACGAACTTCCTGCTTCTAGTATTAAAATATCGACTTCATCTGTGAGTACTCCAGAGGCAACTGTTTTAAACTTCCAAATGCCTTCCATGGCTTCTGCACCACCCCCACCACCCCCACCACCCCTGCCGCCTACATCTTCTCCACCTTTACTATCACACGTCTCTTCCCCAGCTTCTTCTATTCCTCTCCCTTCTGGTTCCCAATTCCCTTGTCACCCTGATACCCCTTCCAGTCCTCATTCTCACTATAAATCAGCATCTCCTTCTTATTCTAATCCTCCCAGTAGGGGTGAACATAATATTCCTGCCCGTACTTTTTCTGTTGACCATAAGAGTCATTTTCTGGAAGGTGTAAGCACCAGTGGGCTGGGTTCTCTTGGGGGAGAAGGTTTAACATCAAAGAGAAATGTGGCACCTGATGTTCCTTGCCCTCCACCTAAGCCAGCATTGCCATCCAGTCATTCAACAGTCGCAGCAGAACTCCATTCACCAGCTGATTCTGACATGGAAATGGAAGGTTGATGTTACTATTGATGTTTGTAGTTGATAATTTTTTTTAAGTCCATTATTTATTGAGTTTGTTCTTTCTACTACCCCCTCTCTTCATTTGTCTGGTGGAAACAAATTCTACACGTCATGATATAGAACTAAAACTTCAGGCTCAAATAATTTGTTTTCAAATTCTCTATCCAATTGCAACCTTAATGTTTTTGCTTAACTTTATTTATTGAACACTAGAAATGTCTTTTGTCTTTCTCATGTTCATATGACAGTAAGTGGTCATACCCAATGTTATTGTCAAATATCCTGGAATTGTTTAGTTTTGTCTATGTTTGTAGAAGAATTGAATTGCATGGAGATAACAGAATTTGCGCAAACATATAAATTCATAAGTTTTATGTGTCACAATTGTATTACTCAAGCTATTGATTCTCAATTTCGTGGTTTGTTTTTCTTTCTTGTGGTGCTTTCAGATGATATAACGGCGTTCGACAGTGGCCGTGAAGTGAATCAGCCTATTGAAGGTCTGATTACTGATCCAGCAAACAGCAAGCTTGATGCAGCAAAGCAGTTATGTGTGGTGCAAAGTTTGGCAGGATCTGAAGCTGCCACTGAATGTATGTTTTCCAGCGACAGAATAAACTCTTATGCGTTCTCAGCTAATGATGCAAGTTCTTCAAAGGTACCAGCTGATACTGAATGCTTAAATTCTGACAATTTTCCTAGTCAAGAAATAAAAGGCAGTAGCCCATTCAGACTTCTACAAGACTATGATTCTAACAACAGCTCTGAAAATGACAAGGATCCATGTCCAAAAGATGCCGATTGTGAAACAGTTTCATCGTTGCATGAAAATACTGGAAATTTGAAGATGGATGCTGGTTCTAAGAATCCTTACAAGGCTGAAAGGGATTTTGGGCAGGTTTCTGAATCTGGCACCTTGTATAGAGCTTCAGAATTTGCCTCAGTTTCACAGGGAGAAGTTAAGGTGAATGTTCCAATAACCATTTCAAGTGGGTTGATCACTGAACTTGTTGTCACTGAGTGCAAAAACCAACAATCTTTCAAACGTGATGTTTCTCCCAAGGAGTTAACAAAAGAAGATGAAATGGAAGGTGGGGGGGAAAAAGTTTCTGTTAGAAGGAAAGATGGGAAAGAAAGTGAAGATAAAAGTGCTTCAAATGCACAGAAAATAGATAAGTTTGGAAGATTGGTTAGAGAAGGTGCTAGTGATAGTGATTCAAATGATTCACACCATGTTCGAAGGCATACTAAAAGAGGGAGAAGCCGGAGCCGGAGCCGGAGCCAATCACCTCTGGATAGGAGTAGGAGAAGGCGGAGGAGTAGGAGGAGTCCGCGGAGGAGAAGAGAAAAGAGAAGCAGGTCTCGCAGGTAAGGATACAGTGTTGTTTATTTCTTTTTTGGTTACATTTTAGTTCTTTATTATAGCTGAACTTTTTGGTAATTTTTTCAGCTGGTCTCCCAGGAAACGAAGTAGGAGTGGTTCTCCCTCTTTCAGGCACACAAGCAAGATTAGCAATGGAATTAAGGGAAGGGAAAAAGGTCAGATGAAGGAGTGTTTTGACTTCCTCCGGGGCAGGTGCTACCGTGGGGCATCATGCCGCTATATGCACCATGATTCTGAAAAAAGTGATAGGTTGAAGCACCATAGGAGTAGGCGCCGATCTGAGCAATTTCAACACAGTTCAAAGAATTGTAAAGATGGCCAGAAATCATCATTAATGATATCAGATCATGAGCAGGAAATGGGAGACGACCGTGATACATCTGCTGAAGGCAGATGCAGTACAAAAGATTACAATGTTTTTCATGACAGGGGGAATTCTATCATGACTAAATCTGACAGTTTTAGAGAGTATGCTACCATCGTGCCAGAAACCAACTTAGTTAAAGGAAATTCTGAAGATGGTGCAAATGTTGTAGATAGTTCTTTTGGGGAAGCAATGAAATTAGATCAGCCAACAATCGATAGTTTTCCTGTCAAACCTGCAACTGTTGCTAATTGCTTGAAATCAGTTGGTGAAGCTTCTCAGAATGTACTGTCTTCTCAGGAGGATTCTCTAATTCTGAAATCTCAGTCCATTATCTCAGATCCTGTGGTTCAAGATTTTGATATTGCTGCCCAACACTCTGATGATTCTTCTATATCTGATTTATCTCCAAATAAAACATCTACAGCTTCTCCAGAGAAGCTTCATGCTTCTGAAACTCTTCCAAATTCGGCAGATTCTCCGCACAATCCCTCCCAGATGCCCCTTTTACCTCATTCTGCTCCAAAGGCAGAAGGCAGTTATGCGCCGCATGCAAAAGAGCTATCAGGGGATTATAACTGGACAGCGAAGACTGCAGAACTTCAATCTCAATCTGCTTCATTAGAAAGTCTTCTGTCTTATATGTTGCCCAATCAAAGTTCTCTTTTTCCTGTACCACCAAATTCCTCTTCTTTGTCCTTACCACCACCACCTCCACAGTTACCTGTACATGGTCCAACTGTAAATTTAGGAACTACACAATCAGGTTTTACTCAACAATTTCAGCAGAGCTATTTTCCTCCTAGGAGTGATTTTGGTTCTCAGATATTCTCAGAACCCCACTCAACTGAATTGCACAGTAATCTTCAGATTAGTAGCTTCCAACATCAAGCCTGCCCTCCAGTGCAAGAACCTCAGCAGAGATCATTACAAGTGGATGATCTTAGGTTGAAGCCTCTGCCTGGATGCAATCCATCTGGCCAACAATTTGTAGGTACCAATCCATTTGTAGAAGAGCAATTAAAACAGCGTCTGATGCATCCTTTAAGTGTTCCAGGCTCCATTTCTTGGAGTAACAATTATCCCCAACCTATGTCCTTTCCACAGGATGTGTCTGCAACTAAAATGCCATCTTGTTCTGGTGCCAATTTACATCCTGGAGAGATTTTAAAGCCCACTTCTCAGATTCATCCATATTCACAGCAGCAGCAGCAATGGCCACCCTACGGTTTGCATCATTCTGTGACTGATAGTGTCTATGGTCTGCCAGGGAAAATCACGTCATCTAGATATCTGCAAGATATTCAAGATACGAATGATCCATCACATTTGCCCGAGTTTGGAGTACCAAAATCAACTCACTTTAATCCTTTTGCATCTACTTTTGAGAAGACACTCAGCTCCAGATTCAGTTCCGATGCCTTTAGGAAAGAAAAAGACACAACCTATGGTAGCAAGCACGATAATGGTTCAGTTGATGGAATTCCAAGACGGTCAACTTCTCCAACTTCTGCCAGGGGTGTTATGAAAATTAATCCTATGTCAGGTGGTGATCAGTATGATCCACTTTTTGACAGCATTGAACCATCTTCAGACTCGTACAAGAAATCAGATTGTATTCAGAAGTGGGAACCCTCTGGTGATTCTGCTGTGTTGTTGTGCAAAGGCTCAAACCAGCTGTTGGATGTGGAAGAGAACAACAAGAAAAAAGAGGTGGCTAGCATTGCACTTGCGACATCTCTTGATAATGAGGAATTTGGTGAGACAGCAGATGAGGTTGGTGATGTGGAAAATGGAAGCCAGTGTAATCCTAATGATTTAGAGAATGCAAATGGAGGCGAGGTGGAGATCGACCAGATGAAGTCCCCTAGGAGAAGCAAGGAGTCCAGATCAATGAAGCTTTTCAAGGCTTGCCTTGCAGATTTTGTAAAGGAAGTTCTAAAGCCGTCATGGCGACAAGGGAATATGAGTAAGGAAACATTTAAAACTGTTGTCAAGAAGACTGTAGATAAGGTGTCAGGAGCAATGAAGAGCCACCAGATGCCCAAGTCTAAAGCAAAGATAAACCAATATATTGACTCCTCGCAGCGGAAATTAACTAAACTCGTCATGGTAAGATCTTATTCTAATGTTTTGCTTACTGATGGTAATGTATGTAGGAAATAGTTTCTTCTCTCGGACAACTTAACGGACAAATGCAAGCTCATCCAGCTTTTGCTTAGTAAATCAGTGAAAGTTAAAAATCGACCAAAAGCATGTTTTCTGTTATATTTTTGGTGAGTGTGTTCCGTTGATATTGACTTCTCACCTGGAACATATTGAATGACGGTTCCATAATCTCTTGTGAATCTGCTTGTCATTGTCAACGACTTGCACCCATAAAAGGCTGTGATTGATTTGTATCTCTTGTTATAACTTTGTTTAAGCAGTTTGTCTGTGAAAAATGCATCAGTTCAATTTGTTCCTAAAACAGCCCAACCATTACCTTTGTACTGGTACCCTATGCAAGCATTCACGAATGTATGCTTGCCAATCCACCAAGGGACAGATTAGAAACCATGCATGGATTTAAGAATGGAGAAAAAGGATTCATATTGCTGATCTCAATTAGTGAGGGATTATGGTCCATTTTTTTTTGTTGTTTTGGTACACAGCGTAATTTTTTGGCTTTCACGCAATATAATACTTGTCAATGGAATGAGTGTGTTAAGTTTTGTTTATGAGGTCTTTTGTTTTTTGATCCACTAGTGCATTTTATGATATGATTAAGTTTTAAACAGCACAAAACCCCTTTCCACCAAAGAATGACTCAAACTGAAATGGTACATAATTATGGCAGACAGCAACCACTATGTTGAATGTATGCAAGCATTATTAGTCACTGTAATATAAATTTCTACCCCTAATGTTCATGTTAAAGTAAGTCATGAACTTTTGGCTCAGAATTATAAGAAAATAGTTATTAGAAAATAAATTACAATATCTGCTCAATATAAAAGTCTTTGTCCGGCTAGAAAAATGAGCATTAAATTTTTCTTTCAATTTGAAAGGAGTAGCATTTTTTTTTATGGTTTTTTTATACTTGAGGAGCTTTATGTTTCCATAATTCTGATTCTCTGTGATTATCTAATTATGTCTGCAGGGTTATGTGGATAAGTACGCCAAAGGGTAATAGTCAACATTTCCAATGATTTTTGTAGATGATCTGGTTGAACTTTCCACTCTTTGCAACTTCTCTCACTGGAGCTGTGGAGCTTGGTTGAAGCTGCAGAACTGTGATAATAGTTCAAAAATTTTATCTTGCTATTAGTAGTCCACCGGTATTTGATGAAGCTTGTACCTGTATAGCCCAGGAATATATAGAGATACTGAATATATAGAGATCCATGTCAAAGATGGAATTGATGGATCATTTCTCAACCTTAGGAAAGTCTTGAGGGAGCTTCAAAATATGTATGTAATGTGCTTCCTTAAATATAATTGTTGTGCCTTTGTTTACCTTGGCAACTCTGTTCTCTTATAAACTCTTTGTAAATGGCCTGATGTTTTTTTGTCACTAGTCATAACATCCAGCAGATAATTAATTTTGAATCATTAGATTCATTCATTTTAAGAAAGTGACAGGCTGATTATATATATAGTAACTAAATTGAGAAAAAAGGAGGAAAACCAGTCTTCTACTTTGATATTTCATTAGCCCACTCTATCTATTTCCTATAATTGCTACAGCCCAAGCATATTTATGATATGCTTTGTACATCTGATGCTATGTACTTGACCAAACTTGAAGATGAAGTGAATTTTTGTAATTCATGTTTATGTTGTGAATTTATTCAATCAAATAATTCGTAAGAGTTGTCTCAAGGCAGAAATTCAACTCCAATTATTGTTAGTTTTGAACTTAGGATCTCCAAGATTGTTACTTGGTACCTGCAAATACGTTCTTACACCCTGATTATTTTCAATTTGAACTTTTAACATTTTTATGTTTTACAACTTCAACTTTTTAACTAACTGTGTACAGCTCATACTTGTGTAATTCTGCTTTGGAATGATTGTGCATCATGTTCTTCAGTCTTGTGTCCTTGAAATCGATCACTGAATAAACAAAAGCACTCATTCAGCTGTTCTCAGTTCTTTTATTGAATTTTTCAGGATTCAGCATTGGTTCTGTGGGAAGTAAATTTGATAATGTTGCATGTGTATGTAGGAGGGGATGACACTATATTTTATTGGACTATTATACCAACTGAGTTGGGTGAGTTGATATAACGGTTTCATTATATATTTTCTCCTATATTTGTTATGCGTTTCAAAGCAAGAATGTATTAAAAGGAATATGTTGGACATATTCTTAGTACCTACTGCTATTTGTCAATGTGAAATGAGATTTTACATTTTGTCCTTGTTCATCATTGATTTTGACATTTTGTTGGCCAATGAATTTGCTTTTGTGATATTCTATTTGTTTACTTGAAACTAGGTACTACTTCAATAGCCATCAGATGTAGCAAGTGTTTAACCAGAGCTGAGGGGCACTGTTGGCGAAGGATGTCGAGCATCTTCTTAAACACTCATTTGATGAGACTTTGGTTGAACGCTGGATGAGAAACTGTTTGCAAAGTGGAGGACGAAAGCAAGATTGGATGAGAATCAGATTGCAGAAACTGAAGCACCGATTCGTGTTTTTGACTGTGGATGTGAAGGAGCTTTCTGGATTGATGCTGGTTAGTGGCAGCTTATATATGATGTATTATAACCTGGGTAGGTGTTCTCAAATTGATAGTAAGGATGATCGTTGATCAATGTTTATCTTTTATAGAACTGAAATAACTCTGCCATCTGGGGTTATCATTTTATGTTAATTGCAGTGAAGAGTTAAGCATAGCATTTATTCTAGTAGCTAGGTGGCCCCGTGGCCATCTGATTGGTAACGAGTATGGCGAGAGTTTAATTAGAGATGAGTTTTTTTTTTTGGGGGGGCAGGGGAAGAGTGGAGTTTTTTGGTTAGGCCATGAATCATATATATATACACACACACATTTTGTTGATGTGTTTTGCAATATTCGATTCTTTTGCAACTGTAGTTTGCAAAATTCAACTGTTTTGTCTTCCTGTTACATTTTCAGTTCCAACCCGTTAAAATATTTTCATAATACCTAAAATACTCATATTACATTTTTATTCCTGTAATTTGTGATATTTCACTCTTTTATTCCTCATTTTTGGATATTTGTTTGTTTTATCCATGTAGTTTGCAATATTCGATTATTTTGTACTTATATTAGAGTTTTCTTCCTAATTCCGTTTAGATATTTTCATAATACCTGAAATACGCTATTACTGTTTAAGGGATCGAAATGCACTTTGCCTCATCTCCTCCTTTCAGCAAGCCAGGGATCTAAAGCAATAATAAAATCTTTGTTCGTTCGAAATTGAAACCAACAAAAACATTCGTAACTTCTCTCCTCAATTTATAGTTGTGCGATAGTCAATTGGATGATCGGAGACCATAAGTAGAGTACCTAGGAGGAGAGGAATCGATTGGTACCTTTGGAGTCGCCGTATGTTGGTCGAAAGTAAGGAGTTCGGGAAGAGGAGGTGGTGGGTTAGCAAATTACCATTTTAGTCCTTTAGAATGAGGAAGAGGAAAATTTTTTTGGGGTCCTTGAACTTAATAACCGCTTAAGGAGGTTAATAGTGTAACGAAAGTAAAACACATGAATAAAACAATTAATTTCAGAAAATAAAGGGAGACAATAGTCAATTATGTCAAAACTCAAGGAGATAATAGTAATTTTATTTTATGATACTATCTCCATGTTAAAAATTATCTCCATTCTCTAACTTTTTATTGAATATTTTGGAAAGAACCCCTGAATCAAGGCTGTAGCCCAACATCTCATACTTAGGAAAGGAGTGCAAGGAGGCCCAATACCGGGGTGGCGGTTAACTATATCCTGCCACTACAACCTCTCCTCTCTTTTGCTACCGCTTCCGGCATCCGGCTTCCCATCACTAACACTGCAGAAAGTCGTCGCTGCTTTAAACCATTCCTATTTCCCTCTTTCTCCTTTTCCCAGTCCACTTCAAGCTTCTTAACGGCGGAGGGTTTCTTTCCGATGAGTCTCCTACCTCTATCGGCGGTACATTTCTCATTTCTTCAATATAATATGAATCTTGCCATTTCCCTTTTTTTAGTCCTGATTTGGTTGATTTTTAATAAGAATTTCTGTGAATCCTTCTTTTAATTGCCTTAAAAGAATTCTTGATTTTGTAATTTCATTTTGGCTATTGAGATTGTAATTAAAGCTAATTCGGTGATTGTTAGGAAGTTTAAAATGTTTGAGAAGTTATATAATTAGATTTTAATTTATTCGGCCGCATTATTGTGATTATCGAATTATTAAGTTTGAATTTAGTTGTATATATATGTTGCATCTAATCCGAAATAACGTCTTTTTTTTTTTCTCTTTTTAGATTTTGTTTGTTGATATTTATTCATTCGATCTGTATCTTCCGTAACTTGCTTGCTTCAAGTCAATGAACTCCTTGATTTGTTGATGATTTAGAATATATGGTATGAAACAGTAGATAGTACGCCATGCGGTTTTTTTTTTTGGCATTGAACACGTTGTTGCAAGCTTTAACTGCTGGAAAGCGGGAAGGTTTGGTTGAAAAATATTTTCAAGAATGTATACTATTTCTTTTTATTCCTGAATTTCCAATATGTGGAAATGCAGTACTCATTTTTCTGTTAGGTGGAGCTTGATGAATTTCTATTGATAAATTTTATGTATAATTGCAGGTCAGCCGCTAGTAATCAGTATTGTTTAACTTACTTTGAATAGGACACCAAATGTTAATCTTGGTTCTGTGAGTGAGCTGTAGATTAGTTCTTACAAAAATTGAAGAATAAAAGGAACAGAACTGAGTGAGATGTTTAGGGTTTTGTGTCATTTTATTTAGATTTGCCTCCTGGTTACATCAAGGAGACATGACATCATGTGATGTTGACATGGTGTCATGTAAGGACAAAGAAAAGCTGCAGAGCAAAAGTGAATCCGATAGGAGTGATGCATTGGATGAGGTTAATGTTATTAGTCATGATCCTACGAGTAAATCTTCTATTGTCAGAAATACATCCTTGGAAAGAGATAAAAGTGTAGATCCTGTAGTCAACAATAGTTTACAGTCAGATGTCACTGACTCACAATGTAATTTGGAGTCAAATTGTTCACAACCAAAGAAAAAGAGTAAGAAGAGAAAGAGAAAGACAAAACTTAAGCAGGATGTCCAGATAGAAAGTCAGTTGGGTTCTCCAATGAAGAATGCTACGGATTCTATTAAAACTTGTGAAACTGGTCCTGTTGAAGCTGTGAGTGATATTAATACTGATTTGGAAATAAACCTACCTCGATCAGAAGTTAAGCAGGATGTTAAGATAAAAAAGACTAGTAGGAAGGGAAAGAGAAAGTCAAAAATTAAGCAGGATGTCCGGATAGAAAGTCAGTTGGGGTCTCCTCCAATTAAGAATGCTACGGATTCTTTTAAAACTTGTGAGACTGGTCCTGTTGAAGCTGTGAGTGATATTAATACTGATTTGGAAATAGACCTACCTCGAAAATTGACTAAATCACAGAAGAGAAGATTGAAACTAAAGGAAAGTAAAAAGAAAAAGAAGCTTAATGGCACCATGATCAATGAAACTGCTGCAAAAGTGGAATCCATCAATGTGGCTACGCACAATTCAGCAGAAGAAGTGCATTCATCTGAACTTTCAAAGAATGAGTTCGAAAGAGTGAAAGCTGTTGAGACTGTTGCTTCTGTTTCTGTTGTGGAAAATGCTTCTTCTAACTGTTCAAATGGTGAGGATGTGTTACTAGAAAGCAAGAATATTGCTGAGAATAAGAGTAACTCTGATATAGATGCTCCCAATAAGGAGGACAATCATTCACAAGTATCAGGTTCTTCAATTGAAGGATCTAAACTTGAATGTGTTAAGAAAAAACTTCTTATCCTTGACGTTAATGGACTCCTAGCTGATATTGTTCCATATTTTCATCACAAAGCTGACATTATTATATCCAAGAAATCAGGTGAGAATTGTTATGCTAGATTGTCTCTATCATAGATTATACTTGTTTCATTTCGAATTGCTAAACCTAACTTCACAGTTGCTATGTCTTTTCAGTTTTCTTAAGGCCGTTCTGTCGTGATTTTCTGGAGTTTTGCTTTCAGAAATTTAATGTTGGTGTCTGGTCATCAAGAACAAAGTATTGTCCTACCTATAGAGCAATCTTACTTTCACATTTCTTGTTTGTAATAATATTTTATCTTCAGGAATATTGTTTCCTTCACGTTTATTTACAAAGACCAGCATTTCTTTATTTTCCTCATTTTACCCTAACCATGTGTGCAATCGTAGGAGAAATGTGGACACAGCGGTTGATTTTCTTTTTAAAGATTCTAAACGAAAGTTGCTTTTCTGTTGGGTAAGCATGTTAACACAGTTTTTTAGGGTTTAGGGTTGGTTGGTGCATCATTTTAAGACCTTCAATCATATTTTGACTGGAGAACCATTGATTAGGGTTGTGCATTGTTCACATTATTACATTTAAAGTCTGTTGAAGGGCACATGATCCACAAGGGACCATACAAACCCATGTCAAAAAGAAATTGAGAAAAACCAGAGGGAGGGAGAGGATGTTGGACCTTGGTTCCTAGCATCATTTGCCCAAAGTAATTAGCAATTAGTAAAAGCCAATTTGTTCCATAAACAAAGATTGAACTCACCTGAAATATTTTATTTTGAACTTGATCAAAGTTGGCAGATGTGCTCAGCCAATTTCAATTCAGTGTGCCTCATCCTCAAACTTGTAGAGTTAAGACGCATTTTGATTTATTTTGCTTGCATCTTGATGCTGATGCAAATTTATGGAACATTTGAAGTGCTATGGGTGCTTCAGGGCCGTTGTGTCTCTTATCTGTGAATTGTTCAATTTGTTCTTTAGTTATTCTGTCGTCTGTGCCTATCATTTTAACTTTATTGTGATGATTTTTTTTTTCCTTTTGCAGGACCAATCTCATTGTACGCATACAGGATTCACAACAGTTGAGAATTTGGACAAACCTCTTGTTTTGAAGGAATTAAAGAAATTGTGGGATAAACTTGAGCCTGATCTTCCATGGAGTAAGGGAGAATATAATGAATCTAATACATTATTGTTAGATGATTCCCCATATAAAGCCTTGTGCAATCCAGTATGTTCCTTATTCTCATTTGGGATTTGTTGAACGACTTCATAGTTTATTGTTCACCGCTAATTTGATTCTATTTTCCGCCCTTTTATGCTGACCTTGCTTTCATAGGCCAACACTGCTATATTTCCCTATCCATACCTCCACAAGAATGCTAAAGATTCGTCACTAGGTAAGATACTCTATGCATATGTGGCTTATTGAGCTCAAAACTTCATTTATATTTCCACAATATGCCGGTGTAATTTTTGGTATTGGTGAACTTATCAAATTATCCTCATACTTTGGTAGAGCATACATTTCTTCATTAGGTCGGAGAGGTTCTGCTTTCATTTATGAATATTTGTAGAACTACAATGAGAATCACAAAGAAGATTGTTGAAGCGATGTTCTGGGTGTTAAATGACTTGAATCCCACTTTTAACGCTAACAAACCACATTAGTAGCAGCAGCCTTTTATTTCTTAACTAATTTCTATTACAAGCCTCTCATTGATTGCCCAGATCATTTCATAAATTATACCTTGTGCTTTTTGTTGTATTTTGGCTAGTGGTTTTTTACTTTTGGTCAATTCCAATCTGGTATTGTTGCTGTACTGTTGTTGACACTGCCATTTTTCTGCTTGATTTGTCCAAAAATGATTCGTTTTTACTTTATGTGATGAAGAAAAATGCTTGAGTTCAAAATCTGATAGTGCCGATCCAACTTAACCCTTTTTTTGTTGTGTTCTCTGAACAGGACCTGGAGGTGACCTACGTGTATATCTGGAAAAATTAGTTGAGGCTCCAGATGTTAAAGAATTTGTTGCACAAAATCCTTTTGGTCAACGGGCCATTACAGAGTCTAACCCTTCATGGGGTTTCTATCGGAGAATTTTAACTGCTGCTGGATCAATCAAAATAGAAGATGTCGCTACTGGCGCAGAACAGCAGAGTCCGACTCAAGACTTGGAATGACCTTTGGAAAGCTTACCTAAGTAGTTTATAGCCGTAATTTTAGCTCAAGCTGCTGCTGCTAAGGACTGTATTGTTTTCCCAGATATGGTGTGGGAAAGTCACACTTACATTTTGTGTTTGTTTGCAGCAGGGATGTAGTTTCTCCTGTGTTGAGGTGGTTAACAATTTTGCTTCCTGTCCCAACTTTGGAATATTTTTTTGATAGGCAATTAATTATAGGTCTCGCGAATTACTAATAGAACAGTTCTTAATAGAGTTCTGTTTTATTGTTACCAGTCTCTGAGTCTAGAATAGAATACTGTATAAGTTGTTTGTTGTTTCTTATAACTTGTGTGTAAGGATTATCTATATATAAGGAGGTGAAAACATTAGTTTTTCTTAGATTTTTTTGATTGAACAATAAGGCACTGCTTTATTTGAATGCATTTCATTGTGTTTTGTTCATTTTTTTTTTTTTTGGTTACATCATGTTTTCATGTTTGTCTCTTTTTTTTTTTGAAAGAACATGTTTTTATGTTTCAAATTAATGTTTTTGTATAAATGAACGTCTTGAAAATTCAACTTTTATGAAATTAGACATGAATACGTCGTATCGTGTCATATAAATGAAATTTTCTAGTCTTAAGAGACGTATTTATAACTGAAAAAAAAATTCTCAATTTATCAAACAGTTTTGAACTTGTTCACTTGAGTTTTTCTATGCCATATGATATTGTATAATTCGAAATTTTATTTCATTTTTTTATGCCAATTTGTTGACAGTTTAGTTAATATTCCGAGCTTATTATAAAAATTTGACCATCCAACTTTAACCCTTCTTTGGTCTTTTAGGTTAGGTGGGTAAGGGATGGAAGTATGGTTGTGTTAGCTAATAATTTTTGGAGTAGGTTTTAGTGTTTTGAGTTTTGACTAAGCAATCTAAAAAGCTATTTTTTTTTTATGATAAAATAGTTTTTGAGATTGTTTTTAGCTACTTATATAGCGTTTTATATAATATTAATTTCTTTAACTTTTTATAAATAGCTATTACAAACAGTTCTCAATAATTCAAATAGCTAACAACTACAACTATTTAAACAACTAAACGTTACCCAAATAGTTAAATCTGTCCAACGTCCTATCCTTTATTACTATTTCACTTATTTTTATTAATATAAAAAAAATAAAATTATATGACTACTGATCCTTGGCAGTCAAAGTCAGCATCTTCTTGAAGAAAATAGTTGGGATTTGGCTAGTAATAATTTGTGTGTGTTTGAGGTTAAGCTTAGGACTGTAAACAAACTAAATAGTCCGATGTATATTCAGTGCTCGGTTTAGAAAAAGTTCGATTTAGTTCGAATTTGATTTTTAAACGAACCAAACTCAAATTGAATATAACCATGAACTGTTGGACGAACACTCGAAAAACGACGTCGTTTATGATCACACACACAAGCCATACGTCCCTAATCTTTTTTCATTTCTATGCTGCCTATTTCTCTCTTTCTCTTTTCCTTCTCTGGCTTTCCACCTCTTGTTCGATTGCCACCCAATACCACCAACACAGCTTCAATGCCGGCCTTTTCCTCTTTCTTCTGACCACCATCAATGCAACCCAAGAAGGAACCTGGCATGCGTCGATGTTAATTGAACGGAGAAGTCATAGCATGGGTTTTAAACTAAATCCTACAAACCCACACCAAAATCTCTGTTTATAATACATGGTCGATTTCTGTGAACTGTGGACCATTGAAATTGATCTTGGGTACGGTGCAAGTCGGAAACTTAAATAAAAAAAATTGAAATATAGAAATGCTCAAAAAATAAAGAGACGTGATTAAAAGAGAATAATTGTGGTAGAAAAGAAAGGTTGGGCGGACAGCAGTAGAAACAAATAAAGAACTTGGAGAAAAACCCTACCATACAAGAGGAGATGTCCCTTTTTTTATGGTTTTTGTTCAAATCTTTCAAGAATTTTGAAGGGGTTATATGCTGCCCAATTTTTTTTCAGAAATCCTAATTTGATTTTAAGGAGTTATTTTTCAATTGATGATGAATAATTGGTTTTATTACTTGATTATTAGGGGTTACTATATATATTGATTAATTGTGATAATTAAACAATAATTAGTTTCAATTTGAGCTGAAATTTTATTACTTAATTGAATCTAAACACTAATTAGTGTGAAATGAAATATTATTAGCTGATTGGTTGTTTGGTTTTGAGTCTTTAAGTTCATTTTATTATTAGGAATCTATAATATTTTCCAGCGGATGACGCTGATATGTGTTGCGGACCAATTTTTTTTATTATTTATTTGTATTTAGTTCGAAATTAATTTTAGAGATCACAATTTATAAATTTAACTCTATTTAAAAAATATCTCATAAAAAAATTAGGAAGGTGTAAATATTAAAAGAGAAAATGAGATTTTTTTTATTGATATTTGACTTTATTGTAAATTTATCTTTATTCACGTTGTTGGTCAAATTTGATTTAACTGTTGAGATCACGCTCCTTTCTAATTTATACCCTTAGCACAATGTTTTATCATGGGAAAAGCTACATGATTTGGTTTTTTTTTTCCCGACTTACATGGTAATATATTGAGTCCCGAGAGTGACCCATAGTTTGCAAAATTTAACTCTCTATTATTTCGGTATCTACAATTGAAGTTACGGTTGTTCGCTTCTGGTTGAGTTGATTGTAAGTACAACCTTTTTTTTAATTTTTTTGAATTTCTACTTTAGTATTTTTTAGCAATAGGTTAGGTTTAGCGTTTTGCTTTCAATTTGGTGGCTTTTCTTTGTTAATTGTTGTAAGCAATCTATTAAAATATATACGATGACATGGCACAATATAGAAAAGATAATTACTTATGTAGTAACATAACACAAATACTAGAATTTTTTTTTTAAGTACTCTTTTCATATGATATTAATTTGATAAAAAAACTTAAATTATTTATAAATCATTAATTACTATTATAATTACTATTATAGTGACTGATGAGCAGCATGTTTAGGAATAGGAACCCTAAAATAGTATTTGTGGAAGAAAATGTCATGTGCATGCATTTTTAGATACTATATAATAATTAAGGGAGCAGATGCTAATAGTAATAATTCAAGGTCCCATGTGCCCAACTTATTATTTAGAGGGCAGTTATTGGTCCTGCTTTGCTGTTCAAAACGCACAAGTTTCT
>CATIWJ010350136.1:0-12849 GCA_949640765.1 Croton laevigatus | reverse complement strand
AAAAAAAAGGTTTTCTATTCCCTTTTATTTCCTCATTCCCCAACCAAGTATAATAATAATAATAATAATAAGTACATAAATAATAATAATAATAATAATAATAATAAATAAATATATGAATAATAATAATAAATACATAATAATAATAATAGATGAATAAATAATAATAATAATAATAATTCTGATTCCCTGATTCAAACCAAACAGTCACAAAAAAAATTAGGGGGCAAACCATTCCCTTTTTGGAGCATAACCAAATAGGGAAATGTATTCTGATTCTCTATTTCCTTTCCCTTTGTTTCTCTTTTTTTATTCCATTCTGTTTCCTCTGCGCGAACCAAGCGCCCCCTAAATGTATTCACATGGTTGATTGATTCTATGCTCTTCCACCATTTTAATTAGAAGGTGGTTTAATTGTAATCTGTTTGCCTTTGGTGATTGACGCAATTCATATGCTCATTTTGGCTTTTTTTTTTTTTGGTATGGATGTATTTCTTCTTCTCCTTTTTTTTTTTTTTTTTTGGTATGGATGTATTTCTTCTTCTCTCTAATAATAACCCATCAACCTAGGGTTGTTTTTAAAACTAATGCTTATTTACTTATTGTATATAAGTCAAAACTTACATATAAGGTGATTCAAAATAAATTATGACCTATTTGGCTAAGTTGCCTAATAAGATGCTTACAAACAGTTGACTTATTTTGTACTACCTCTATTTTTTCAGATTTTTTACGTTTCTACTTTTTAGTGTTTTTTTGGATTGTTTATATTTCCATTTATAGTAAGTTTTATAATTATTTATTATTATTTCTTTATTGATATCGGTAAAAAAAGTAAAATTTTTAGAAGATTAATAATTGTTTATTATTATTTCTGTTTTGATATTTGTGAAAAATTAATTTTATTGATATTGGTGAAAAACAAATATAAAAAATTAAAAATAAACGGAGGTAGTATCTATTTTGAACATGATTTATTTTTGTTTTGAACATTTGAACAATTACTTTTATTGGATAATGGTAACTTTTCCTCCAATTCTAGTCACCTTAAATGTTTTTTTAATTGAAGATGGAGATTCGAACCTAATCTATTATCTAGTCAATGTCATTTTATCAATTCTTTGATGAAATATTTCATTAGTATAAAAAAAAGAGAAAATTATGCATTCTATCCCAAGAAATTGACAGAAACTAAAATATAACGAAGCTAAAATGTAGTGATCTTATAGTAATTATGCCAAAATCCAGTAATAAAATGACAAATATTAGCCAAATCTGATTGACTAAATTATAATTTTCCCTACAGGACATTTTTTTTATTCAGCATTTAATGTCCAAGTTAAAAAATGAATACAATTATTTAAAACTCAAAAAAGTAATGGGTATTCTATTATAAATGACTAGATCGTATTGATAAATGTACGGCATTGTAATAGTATCAATCACAAAAGCATACGACACCGATTAGATAGGCATTGAGGCAACAAAAGGAAATTTAGGAACAAGGGAAAATGGCGGAGGGCTTGCTATTGTAGAGCATCAATTTACGAGAAAAATTATAAAAATGCAAATAAGAAAATAATTAACAAATAAAAAAATTTAAATAACACAAAGAAAATCAGTTTGTTCTGTGTTTGAATTTGGAATAAAAGCCAATAGAATTCTGCATATGCTGTTCCAAAAACATAAGCAATTCCTTATTGTTTTCATGCTTTAAGCAAGTTTGAGCCTGTAGGACATACCCGAAATTTGGCCCATACATATGAGAAGCAGACGCTGCTTTGTAAGTTAGGAGCTGCAAAGCACCTGTTGCGAAAAAATAATAAACAGATAAGAGTATGTTATAATAATCTGGCAAATTTAAACCAGAAGTAGAAAATGTGTAACCGAGTTTAACTCTGCTACACTATCATGAATTCAAATAACGTAATTTGTTAATAATTAATATTAAAAACAAAGCTCAAACAATGAGCTTAAATTAGTAAATACATGAAATACATGCATATCCAATCAATTTGATATTTTTCCAGCAGTATATAAACCTACGATAACACTCATACTTCCAATAACACTCCAAAAACCAAAATCGGGATAGTACTCGTAGAGTGTGTGATGGCAAATTGATCTGACAAACTGAAAAGATCGTTTGAAAAGGAGGATGGGCTTCAGAAGAAATTCAAGAACAAGAAAAACTAAGAAGAGGACGTATGAGGTTGGAAAAGAGAGATTGAAATGAAAAGGCACCGAAACAAAAGAAAATAGGGAGGGAGTAGGAAAATTATAGATCAGGAAAAGAGAGGTACAAATGAGTAGGAAAAATATGAGCTTTTGAAAATTCAACCATTGAAGTTTAAGAACCAGAACTATAGATTGTCAACATCTTTATTTAGATACAAATGAAACAAACTCAGCATTAAAAAAATACGTGCTAAATTACCTGCAGCCATTTCAGTTGAGAGTGTGTGCCTGCTGAAATGACGTGTCAACCACCAACGGCAGCGAATCCTCCAATCCTTTCCTGATTTTCCATATATTAAAAAATTGGGGACCCTGTTGTAACAAGCAGAGATACCTTCATCTTTTCCACCATTTCCATGAAGACATGCTGACATACGATCCTCATCATATTGGGAAACTTTAATAAAGCATAAAGCAAACTCTCTCCATGTATTGTAGTCAACAAAGACAGCATCTAAATGCAGAGCTATCATTTCCAGAAGGGAATCACAGCTATAATTCCCTGCACATACCATAAAAGCAAAATTAGAAAATAATAAACGTAGACATAATTCAAAGGATCCCATGCCCTATGATAGGTTAGAAGATAAGGTTCATTCAGCAACAAACAATGTGAGGATGGCAAGATTCCTATCGCATAAACGTGTCCACATGGACAAATGCAGATAATATGGAGTTATAGACATGACGGCAAGGATGAAGGCCCTCTGATAGGCAGAAGATGATGTTTGTGATTAAGATTGATCAACAGTGGTTGAGTTTTTTCCACACAAGAAATAAGATGCAAATGATAAAGAACGTTCGGAATTTAATCTCACTTCAGCAAAAGTTCATCTAAACTTAAGACATCTTTGAATTATTTCTTCTAGGTGCTATCCAGTTTTCTATTAAAAATTTCTTGTCTGCAGAAATTTGGAACCCTCAAATGTCGAGGAAATAATTCCACCAATGAGTTGGAGTTAAGTTTAGATAGATACAATGGGTTTGAATAGACCTGTGATGTTCTATTTTCAACAAAACATAAGTTCCTATCAATTAATTAAAAAAAAATCTCCTTAGACACAGACACACACAAAGGAATAAATTCTATTGGAATGGGGTTTCTGGTTCTATTTTATTTGAGCAATTTTCTTTTGAATAATGAATTGAAAGACAGGTCAGCATTATCCTAATTTATTCATTTCTATCAACCATAGCACTCAGTTTTAATAAATTCTTCCTCTTTGAAGTTCTAGATGCATAAATCAATGAGCTAAATGGGCAACGGTGAAATCTACAAGCTTCATGCAATTACAAGAAAAACCCATACATATATATGGAGTGACTGTTCAAACTACATGATGAACATCTTTCAAAAAAAAAAAATCTACGTGATGAAGACATATGAGTTCAAGCAACTGGGCAATGAGGCTTTGGGTCCCCCAAGCAGTTGGCGGTAATGTGCCAGTGTGGAGAAGGAATACAGCAGGGCTTATCACAAAGATGTAAGGACATACCATTTTGATGCAAGCTGATTAGCTTTGCCAATGACTTGCTACAAGTAGGATCACTCTTTAAGGCATCCTCGAAACAGGTTGAAAGCACTACGTAGTTATTTGGATCGACATGCTCCAAAAGGTGAGACTTGATTCTGCAAAAAGGGAATTCAGTTAAAATTCTGCAAAAGAGCGGAAAAATTTTCCAGCAAAACTCATAACAGTTGCAACTTGCTTGTTCGGCTAGCTTCTATTGGGTTTGGGGTTGGTCGAGGCACTGCCATGGGCCAAAGAGCAAAGCACAAAAACAGACCAAACTACATCTCGTAACGGGGTAAAAAGAAAATGTATCAACTGAAACTACTAGATATTTTGCCAATTTGATAGACATTGTAACTTTTGCAAAGCTGGGAGCACTGAACCTGAAATGCACTTTATTACCTAACACAAATCTAACATGGGATAATTATATCTCCTAACTGGGGATAACTATAAGAGATCAAAATAAATTAAAAAAAAGATACTGCACAGCAGCTCTTAAACAAGACTTTTGCAACTAAAGAATTGGCAGTTCTTGGAAAAACAGTGTTATTTAACTTGGGAGTTAGGAGGGGAAGTGATTCTCTTTATGTCAATCAAATAATTGTAATTCTCTTCACTAACGAAGCTAGGTTACCATGATTATTTCCCCCAAGATGTCTTTTTTTCCTTCCAATTTTCTCTCCCTTTCATCAGGCAACAAAAACCGGTTTATAACTCAGGAAAGAAGTCAATACCTATTAGGCAATGATGCATTGGAATTGCCACTGAACTGCTCAACTTCTTGGAGAGCCTCTTCAACTTTACCTCCAATCAGCAGTAACTGCCATAAAATGGAAAGAACTACATAAAGATGCTAAAATACAAACAGAAATAAAGCTGCTGAATGTCTGTGAATAATAGGCAGCATATTAACAAATTTCAACTATTGCAAATGAATGAAATAATTATTGCTAAACTGAAAGCACTCATCAAAGTTTTAAAATGGAAACGAAAGCTAATTTGGAGCAGATAGCATCCATGACACTTCTCTAGCTGAGGATAAGGACTGTTATCCTTCAGAGACAAATTGCAGACATAAGGAATGTGGAATTCCATATAGAAGGAAAAGGAAAAGGAATGGCAATGTTTTTATGATGCCATGTATAAGTAATACATTCTTTTCAAGGCATCCCCAAAGATATTAAATAGATGTTTAGCATTCATTCATGTTTATATACCTGTACCAAGGGAAGTATGGCTGCTTCTATTGGAGGCTTAGAGTCAACGGCTTCCCTCAAGTACTTTACTGCATTCTCATATTCATCATCTTCAATAACCCGTACAGATTCCCAATTCTTAGTTTGTATGGGTAACAACCATGCATCCAAGCTCTCTTAGGCAAGAGACATACAATTTCAGTTCTAGTGCAAATTGATCAACAGTAACAAGCATAGGCATGCAGATGAAGTTATCAGAAATCACTGCATAAACTTTGTTGCAAAGCACAATTTTCAATATGCAAGATCATTTCTTCACACAAAATAAGCAATGAAATAATTCTAAGAACATGCTTGATCCATGCATGGATGCATGATATTCAGTATTATATTCACGTAAGCAATCACATCTTAAAATCCTCTATGAATCATCAGTATGTCACCAAAGGTTATCTACAACTAATGCATATTCATGTGGTGTTCCCAGCGTAAAGCAAGTGGGAAGAAAAAAGATTAGGAATATTGAAATTTAATTTCTATATCCACCAAATTCCAGAAACAAGACAATAATAAATATAAAATTTCATAATCTTCATAATCAGTGCCTAGCTATTACTCCCATCGCCACCTAATTCTCCTCCAGCAGTGGAAAATGGAACCCAACACCCAAACAACAAAATTAATCCTTGGAACAAATAGCATATCTCCACTACTCAGAATTGACTCGTTCACTTATCAAAAACAATATATATCTTATCCCCTAAATACTCACACCCCAGCAACCCTTCAATACTTGGAACTAGTTCTCAACCAAAATAAATGGTACTTTATTAAAACCTTACCAGACGAATTACTAATGCAAGGGCAAAGTCTAATTTTCCGACTTATCTCACCTTTTCGCAACAAATAGGTTGATACTACTAAGGGATCACAACACCTGCTATTCCCGCTCAACATTCACCACAAAGACTCGCCATTACAAGAAAACAGATGTCACGAGAGGTTGTTTTGCCTATGGAAAACCAGGTTAGAACAAGTGCATCCACAGGAACTAAGGACCAATTGGGCAATGGCATACAAAAGCCAAGATACCAAAAATGTGCATAGAGATAAAACTTTTATTTTTTGGTTCTTCACAAAACTCCATTTTGGTGTTCTACAAATTGCGAAAGCAGTCCCACTTCACTGATTTATGGGCCCTAAAATCTCCTCCTCACATTAAAACCAATGTTGAGTTCCTCATCTACCCACAAGGTAACAATATATCATCAACCAAACAAACAAGAATTCAGCTTAGGAAAATATTTTTTTTTTTTTTTGGACCATTGTCACTAGCTTTCACAATTAAGAAGATGCATCAAACATTACTAGCCCTAGCATTAAAAGGATTGCTTAGATCAAGGTCTTCTTTGCCAATTAATGATTCTTAGTAACTTAATACCACAAATGTGTCTCTCTCAAAAACCCAAAGGATACATGTAAGTGCTCCACTCCATGGAGTTTGCCTAGTTTGTTGTTATGGTGCACAGTAACATATATCCAGGGACAAGGCTACAATAATTACATGGAGAAAGTTTTACCAGTAGTGCACACATGCTCTGTTCAAAATATAGGTTCATAATAAGCAAGTCATATTCAAATTTGCATACATTTACTACTGGAACTAATAAAAAAATATAATGAAAAAAGATGTAAAGGGAATAAAACTCACCAAGAGCGAACACATTGGGGATGGAATGCATATGACCACCTTTATTTTCAACAGAGGCCTCATTTTCAGCAGAATCCACATAAAACCCTGGTGGTTGGATGTCCTTTGGGAGAACTATTTGTGGCTTATTATCTACCTCCATGGACTCCACTTCTTTGTGGAGGTCGCTGTCTGCCTTCACTGACACCTTGTTATGATTCATGACCGATGCCTCTGAATTACATTCCAAGGAAGGCATGCCAGGGGAAACCTCTGAACCCCCAATTTTATAACTGAATCTAGTAGCTGAAATGTCTACTTGAGAATGAGAAACTGAAATTTCTGAATTTGTGGGTGTGAAAATTTTGTTAGAATCCTTCCAACGCATGTCCTCAGGAAGCTTAGAGTACCAAAGCATGAAGAATATCAAACCGATAATCATATGGAATACAGGATGAGCCACAAATTTATGTTCATCGATAAGGCTGAAAAACAAAAAGAGAATAGTAAGTAATTTAAGTAAAGCTATTAATGGTCTGCTAAAAAAAACAAACTGTGGTAACTTTCTATTTCAGTCAGAAAATAAATTATATTGGTGAAAATATTAAGATGTAACAATGTGGGCAAAGTATAAATCACTCTACAGTTATCAACCTATGGATTAAAGTAGCAAAAAAAAATAGCATCCTCCATTGAGCACATGACCATGAAGAAAGCCATAAAAGCCACCTTTTCCCGCCACACCTTATTTATGTTTCTTTCAAATTGCAAAAGATATCTTTATTTCATTCCCTATCAATTTTTTATAATTTTAAGTTATCTTTATTCCATTCCCTATTATTTTTTATAATTTTATAAATCTTATTTCACTCCCTATCATTTTTTATGATTTTTCAAATATGAAATAAAATAACAAGTATATTGCCTTTCTTAAAAAAAAAAAAAAGGAGACAAGACTATAAAGTGAAGAAAAAAAAAAGAAGACGGAAAATAAACCAAAGCAAATTTGTGTTTGATACACATTTCGTTGAGTAAAATAATTAATTTTTAAGTAAAATGTTTTGGTTGAATGCACTTCTTACAAAAAAATCTCTCAATTCAGACACTTGACAAGGAAAAAAAATAAAATCCATATATTCAAATTGAGAAGTTGAAAAAATAAACAACCAAAATATAATTATTCCAAAAATTGCAGGCATTCAACTATATCCAAGTTCTCCATACGATCTAATATGGACCTCACATGTATCCTTTTTACCCAAAGCCAGCCTGCAAAGGAACCAGCACTGAGCAGGGGATGTCATCATCCTAGCTGCATTATATAGAAGACCACATACAATGAAGTATGGGATTTCAATGTGAGATTTAAATGGATTAGGGTCCTCCAACCTCAACTACTAGCTTTTGAAATATGTTTGTACATGGTTTATCATCAGCAAAAACATAGTAGCAAATAATAAAAATACA
This sequence comes from Croton laevigatus, assembly GCA_949640765.1. NCBI lineage: Eukaryota > Viridiplantae > Streptophyta > Magnoliopsida > Malpighiales > Euphorbiaceae > Croton > Croton laevigatus. The sequence goes on along the minus strand of CATIWJ010350136.1, from coordinate 4,741 downwards.
ACAAATGTAGATGTATCCCAGCATATTCTATCTCCAATCCTTAATTTAGAAGAAACGGTTGAATTTGAGCATTACTATCACCAATCCTCAATTTAGAAGAAATGGTTGAATTTGATCATCAAGAGAGGGGAAGATAGAATAATTACACACATATGGAAACAATGATGAGACTACTATTATCAAGCATGTGATTTTGTCTAAACAAAGACAATTTTATGGTAATATATATATAAAGCATGATCTGTGGTAATGATAAGCGAATGAAACAGATCCTCGTAGTATCACTACAAGGAGCATATCATAGTGGATCTTATACTTGTCTTAGGGATGGGCACTCTAATCTACGATCTTCATACACTTGTAGAACTTATTAAGCATTGGCAAAAGAGAAATTCTACCTTCTGGCATTCTGATGCTCATCCTCAAAGTCCCCTTGCGTAAGTCGAAAAAGTATAGATTCCAAGCAAACTATGAAAACGCCCTGCTTAGTAACCAATGTATATATGATCAACGCAAAGTCATAATAACAGATGGGAATATGATAAAAGCAACATTCCAATAGCATACACAACACCATGAACACCAGAAAACCAACAGGGTTTTAGTACCTTTTCCATATTTACATTCCTGTTACGTCTTGCTAAGTTGAATCCAATTTTGGTCATCCACGTATCATAGATGTCATTGATAGCTTTCAAGTTAAAATCATCACTTTCTACACGCGAGAGTAACTCCATCAAAACCTGAAATTACAGAAAAGCGTAATAGGTACATTGTAAAAGTACCTCACATGAATGTTGTTTCAAATATGGAAATAAGCATCATAGAGATAAGATACTTTGGCCCCAGGGAATCAACAAAATAAAAATAAAATTAAAAGCACTATCCAAAGAAAACTCCATCCCACCTTATACAAACTGAAATGGATAGTTGCACCCCTTAAGTTGCAGCTAGAAGCACTATGCATCCCATTATGCAATAGAATTTAGCATATAATTGAACAGTTGAAGAAAAAAAAAAAGCAGGTTAATGCACATGCATATGCGTATCTGCATATTCAAATGCTAATTTGTCATAGCAAGTTCACAAAATATGCCCTTCCATCAAAAAGCAAGGATCTTGATACAACGGATCATAATAAAAGATTAAGTCAATACAATAACTTGAATTCTAGTAACAATTCAAAAAATGATTAAACAGTGGTTAGCAGCAAGATATACTAATATATTTAGGAATGAAATTCATACCGAATATTTGAATCGATTTATAGAAGGAGAATTGTTCCTGTGTGTTACTTTCAACAACAAACTGAGTACGCCACTTGCTTCTCTCCAATTATGTTGTTTCACCAATTTCTGAAGAAGCCAGCATAGTCTGCGACGATTCTCCGGTCGCACATAACCGCCGCCTAGCCTAAGAAGGTACGATGGGTTGGTTGAAGCTAATATGGTTCTTTTATAAATTTTTTCCTTTTCAATCTCAGATTCATCTTCAGCAGCAATTGTCATTAAATTTCTTTTTCTTTTCTTTGATTCTTTAGCAGCATTTCCCTGTCCCACTGACTGGCTTTTCAAAACTTGAGCATCATCATCTTCCGTTTGTGCCCTTTGATCTTCCAACATCTCTATTCACACAGTCGCACAAATTCCCAGCCTCAACATCTTTTTATGGTTCTTTGTGCCATTTCCTCTGTTATTATAGCTGGAAGATTAGAAAGCAAAAGATAAGTACTAAACACTGGGGGTGGGCAAAACCGGTTCGGTTCAGTTAACCGAACCGAAATTCAGTTTTCGGTTCAAAACCGATTATGATTTTTATAGACCAAACCGATATTTTAAGAATCGAATATGAACCGAACCGTTCGGTTCGGTTCGGTTTTCAGTTTAAACTGAATTTCAATCACTGTTTTGGCAGCCCCCAATTTCATAGCCAATATACAATTTCATGATTTCATCACCTGTTTTCAAACATTTTCATAACCTGCCTATCATAATTAAGTTCATCACCCCTAAAATTCAACACTTTAAAGTCCCTAATTGAATAAAAAATACAAATCGAAATCCATAATAAGTTCAAATAGACTTAAATTTAGTATATAACACACATTCAAAAAGCAATATCCAAAATATTCAACCTCCAATGTTCATACAACTTAACAACACAATTAAAAACATCAAAATTCAACATAAATACAAAATAGCTCCAGAATACAAGCAAGACGAAGGGAAATGTCATCAATCAAGAGAAATAGAGCGGGCAAACATTGAGCTACTTCCTTGGACTGCCGAAGCTTCTATCTAATAATTTCTCTTCGTTCTTGTTTACATCAAGAAATTGATTTTAAATTCATCAGTATGTTTTCCATGTAAATATACACAAATAAAGGAAACAACAAAATTTGTAGAAAGTTAACATTTTCAAATTGTCAAAAAACTGCAACAAACTTTGTAAATAACAATATCCATATGAAGGATAAAAACATTTCCTGATTACTATAATGGAAATAACTATAGCTATATTATTAGTTAAGAAAAAATACCATACTGAATTTTGCATTAACTTTTCAAGACGCCTACAATGATAGTTACAAAATTAAATACCAAAATTGAAATGAAGTAATAGACCAAATCAAGAAGTTAAAGAAAAAAAGTGCAAAAAGCCCTCCAATCATATATAAACCAAACAGAGATTTTATATAAATTATTGATACGAAATCAGATAATAGATCAGACATGTCCATAGCCATTAATAAACAATTGCAATCAAAATGGCATGCTGCTCAGAATAAATAGTGAAAAAATCAGATCAGTTTTAATTTTTAACTAAAATAACAGAGAGATCAAGACATATATAGATCCAATTCAGAAATTAGCACAGCCAAACAAGTCTAAATTAGTAAATCTAATGAATTTACTTATCTGAATCATCATCCTGGATAACAACAACAACAATATTTCTGCATTTTTTTTTTTTTAAATTAGTACTAAAAAGCAACACTATATATAAGAATAAATTAAAAGATACAATTATATTTAATTCATCATCATTAAATTTCAAAAAACAATTCAAGTACAGATACAAATATAATTATCCTCTGCACCAAGCTCAAAGATTAGCTGGTGTGAAATGTCTGTTAATGTAATTTCACTCTTCAAAATATTTAAATCTTCAATTTCCCTATAATCTCTTTCTACTAGGGGTGAGCAAATTCGGTTCAGTATCGTAAACCGAATAAAAACCGAACCGAACTTTGAAGGACCGAAAACCGAACCGATAGTAGCAGAACCGAACAGAAAATTCGGTTCGGCTTCGGTTATAAACCGAAACACTAAAAATGCATAAACAGATTTAATTAATTCTATTTTTTCCTCGAAAGTTATCATCTTTCATTCATTCATCGGATAATTGCACAATACAACACATATTCAAGCTATTATAACGGCTCCCAGATCTAAAATTGGAAATTGAAAATTGAAAATTAATCCCAAAATCAAAATCAACAACAAACATAAAATAGATCCAAAATTCAAATTATTTCATCCAATCAAGCAATCAAGTAATGCATCAATATTATAATTAAGAAGAAAGAACAAACCTCAAGTAGATTTAATAAACTCATTTAAGAAATATCAGATGCATGTGGATTTACAATTATGTAATGCAATTATCAGAATAAAAAGATAAAACATTTCAACATCTCATGCATACAAATACATTCTGGAATCCACTTATTAAATTTCAAGTTCCAAATTACAATTCCATTCCAACACTCACTTGCAAGAGAGAAATAAATATGCAGATTTTCAATATCTTCCATATATATTCGCAATCCCTTTTCCACTAAGGTACAAGAACTAAACATTCTTAAAGAACAAAAGATTTTCAATCTTCTCTTCTATTGATTTTTAAGGTCATACTGAAATTTCACAACAGGTACAGTAGCTTTGATTTTCCTAAATTTTTTAAAATCAAACACAACAGGAGAAAATAGATATACAAGAAACAAATATCTTTTAGCTAAAAAATACACTGGCGAAGCCGAGGCAAAGGAGATGAAGAAGAGAAAAAGGGTGCGGCGCTGCTGCGGGAACAGAGACTACCAAAATCTTCATTAATGGATAAAAAAGTTGAAACTTTTAAAGCCTAAATCAGCTAAACAATACATCCCAAATCCTTAATGCAGCTAAATCCCTCAACTTTCTGATTAAACAAACAATTCAACAGCAGAAATGAACAAATAGAAACAATAACAACATACACTTCTCGATGCCCATAGAACCCAGTTGAATTTTCTCAAAAAGAAATGAAATTTACTAAAACCTCAACCAGATCTCACAAGAAAAAGGAGAAAAATCTCAAAAAAGTCCAAAAATAAAAAGAGAGAGAGAGAGATTGAGAAACTTACGGAGCAAAAATTAGAGATTGATGATACAAGAAGAAGATAAGAAATTAGAGAAAGAAACCAAATGGTCTTCAAGCCTGGTATACACAAGAAATGCAGGCTTCTCTTTCTTTCTCTCTCTAACTTTGTATTGAAGTTGCTGGAAGCTGCTGTGGCAAATAAAGCTTTCCTTTCCTCCGGCTAGCCGATGATGGAAACGGCGAGACGAGAGATGTCCGGCGAGGCGATGGAAACGTCGAGGATGAAGATGATGATGGAACTTGGAAAAGGCGAAGGGTAGCGGCTGTGGAAATTGTGGAAAATGGAATGGAAGCAGGTGTAGCTCGATGTTTAGGTTTA
>CATIWJ010350133.1:0-13289 GCA_949640765.1 Croton laevigatus | reverse complement strand
TTTATAGTAAGTTTTGTAATTGTTTATTATTATTTTTTTATTGGTATTGGTGAAAAAGTAAGTTTTTTAAAGGGTTAGTAGTTGTTTATTATTATTTCTGTATTGGTATTGGTGAAAAGTGGGTTTGTATTGGTATTAGTGAAATAGTGAATGTAAAGAAATGAAAAAAACAAAGGTAGTATGATATTATATTTTTATTGAAACATCACATATTGATATGGAACCTCCATGAATAAGCCTGAAAACCCCTTTGATTATTACGGACCCCACAACATTAACTTGAAAACCCCCCACAATATTAATGTGAAAACCCCAATAACAATTTAGTCTCAACCCCTAAGAAAGGCTAGAATTCAGATTACTTAGAAAGGTGATCAAATATCTAAAATAAAGAAAAACTCATTCCTAAATTCCAAATTCGAAATACTCCGCAAGAAAGATAATCAGTCTTACTTGAATGTTCTTTAAACATGCATTCTACTCAAAAACACAAAGATAATGGCAAAAAGCCATAATATTGATAAACTCAAAACATCATAATATCATTCTTATTCAATTAATATAAATTCATTTTTGGGCCTTATATAGCCTTTACATAACCTAAAAACCATATTCTAAAAGGAAACATACTCAAATTAGGAAATAGACTCAACTTAGGAAACAGACTCAACTTAGGAAATATATTCAATTTATGGAAACATACTCAACTTACGGACTTTAATTTGGACAACCCATTAACAAAATAATAAAACTAATTTTACTCAAAAGATAAGGTTAAAACTAAAATAAACTTGTGCAAGCCCACTAAATAACCCATTGTGAAGTTAGACTTGTATTAAGTTGTAAATAACTTTATTTGGTCTTATCTTCAAGCTTTGGATTTCTTGCAACCCATTAACATAATTCTGCTTGTAGCCTTGTGATGACTCTATCATTATCACATATTTACCATAAATGCTAAAAAAAGTTAATCAAAATTTTTTTTTTTTTTGAGCTTTTTCGATAAATAGATATTGTTTCATTCAAAACTAATATGATAAATAAAATGATAAATATGAGATCACTTTGAATAATGTGAATACAAGTCTAAAGTTGTATTTTGAGAAAAGAGACTAAAGTGTAGTTTACCAAATTTGAAATCCTCATATAACACGAAAAAGAATTTTGAGATGTCAACACCCTGATTTTTATTATTTAGGCAAAACCAAAAAAAAAAAAAAAAAACCCCCCTATTTTTAAGAAAATGACTCCATTTAGCCCGAAGGCCAAAAATCTAATTTTGCATAAAATACTAATATCAAACTAGAGCGTATTCAAAGACTAAATTTTCAATTTCTAAGATGGTTAATTATAAAAAAAAAAAAAAGAATGTAGGATCTAAACTTACCTAAATTGAATTTAATTTTCCATTTTTCAAAGATGCATGAATAGAAAATTTAGGTATACTTAATTTATTGCCTTTTTTACTAACCTATGTCTAATTAAGGAAGTTACCTTAAATGAAACAAGTTACCATATGCAATGCAAATAAGTAAACAAGGAAATTGAATTAATGCAAGCTGGCTTCTATTTCTTAAATAAAAACTCCAAAAGACAATATTAGTACAGTAAAACAAGATTAAAAGCATAAATTTAGCCAAAACAATAAATAAATTGGTTAGATAATTGGGCATGCACCATGAGATGAGAACTCAAAATTAGCTACATATTTGATTTGAATTCGAAATCAATGCCGATTATATTTTGAACATCCATAGTAACAAGGAATTGAAGGGCCAATAACTTAATTGAATTTAAGTCACCCTTAAGTTGAAGAAATGACTTAATTGAATTTAAGCCATTTCAAATTAGATTGAATTGAAAGAACTACTTAATTAAATTTAAACCATTTTTTATGTAAATAATGAAGAATGACTTGATTGAATTTAAGCCCTTTCGAATGTAATTGAATTGACAAAGATAGAGTTGTGCATTATACATGACAGATAATCCTTCCAGGACAAAGAATATTGTTGTAATTGAAGATTGAAACTAAAGCTAGATTGAGCACTAAAATTGATGGCAATCAAATGGAGTGTTGTCACCAAAATGAAGAGCTCATTGAGGAGAGTCTTGATGGTGTCTTTATTTCTGTCACGTCCTTCATGGAGCTACTTCATCTTAGAATTTCATAGAGCTTGGCGATTAGGAGCAAAATCGGTTGGATTTGAATATGGGTGTGCATCGACCGGGTTTAGGTCAACCCGAATCGAATCAGATCAACCTGAAACCTGAATTTCATGCAATCATACGCCTCGAACCCAACTAAAACAATGTTCAAGTCCCGAACCGACTAACCCGATAAACTCAAAATCACAAAACAAACAAAGAATAATTTTACAAGAACAACATGAATTCAACTCATATTATCATCCCTAAAATTAAATAATATTGCATGAACAGCTTTTATATTAAGTTCAAAGTCTGCAACTCAATGTATTACCAATAATTCATTGCTTTGATCTCTAGCACCATGATCACAGTTCTCCAATGAGAAAAGTTAAATCATTCAAAGCAGAAATAACAAAACAAAATGAGCATATCTTCTATCCAAAAACTTGCAAGGAGTTCAAAAAAACTATAAAAAGTTCAAACCTCACCCAAACTTTGCAAACTCAACATCAAAGGATAGTAAAAGAGGAGGGGATTTTGTTCATACCTAAATTGGGGCTAAAAATCTAGCCAGAAAGGCTCAAAATCGCCTACGACAGTACGGTTGCTTTTCTCCTTGGTCGCCGGAATTCGTGTTTTTAGACAGCGAGGCATACATCGATCGACAGATCTCAATGAAATGAGTTCAAATCTAACCTCAAGTTTATCAACCGATGGCTGGAGTTGCTTGAAATCGCACCGGTGACCGCTGTAAACCGATGAATCGAGCTTGATATTCCGGCAACAGATCGAACGAAATAAATATACGTATCGAAAGTTGGAAAGATTGAGATTCCGATTATGGCCTCTGTTTGTCCGTCGGACATGTATATCGCCGGCGACATCAAGATTCATTCTGAATTTCTGATCTCTCTCTCTCTATTTTTTTTTTAAACGGTACCGGTATGAAGTTAAGAAGAAGAAAAGGAAGAGATTGATGGTGGTGGCGACGATGCGGCAGCGCTTCCCTTTGCCATTGCCGCTGCTTGTTAATGAAGAAGGTGATGGAGAGGAAAATCGAAGTTGAAGAATACAAATGGGAAAATAAAACCCCATTCCGAAAATTATTAGCATGCACAAAATAGTTGGTCAGGTTCATCGGTTTGGTCGGATTTTGTCGAGTTGAACTCGAATAACTCGAAACCCGAAATTATCTCATATCCTCAAACCGAACCGACCCTAATAACCTCTCGGTTTGGTTCACTTCAGTTTAGTTTGGTGCAGGTTGCTCGGTTTGGTTCAGATTTTGCACACCCCTAGATTTGAAGGTATTTATGGAATCCTCATAGTATGACAAGTCTATAAACATAATTTTATGCCGATTGGTTTTATTGTAGAACTTTTTAGTGATTCTCAGACATGGCAACATGTTAGTGCTGTTTTCACATTGGTAATATGTGTATATAAAAGTATGTACACATATTTATACTTACATATATACACATTTATATGTTATTAACTTATATTTACTTGGATAATTTTAGAAGTTCATTTATATTTATTCACTTCTATATACTTATACTAACTTTTATTTACAGATATTTATTTACTTGTATTCACTTTTATTTCTCGGTAAAACTCGTTGGAAACAACCAAACGACGACCAATTTTTAACAGATTTGGTGAATTTTTAAGTTTTAAAAATTTATTTACATTTATTGATTTTTATATATTAATTTATATGAATATATCTTGAAACGTAGTTTTAGAATAATTTGGTTAATGTTAAACAATTAATCAAAACTCAAATTTCTAAATTTATGTATTATTGAGTTTTAAATTTTTTAGAAGTATATGGCATATGAGCCAATTTTAACTTGTTTTATACTAATATCATTATTTTTATTTCTTAAAAAGGTAGGTTGATTATTTTATTTATGAAATAGGCTATTTATCTAAATAAGTATAAACATAAAAAATAAGGATACACAAAAAATTTAAACAAACATAAATATGTAATAATCAAATATTGACTAATTACAAATGTTAGCCCATTGTTTGTATTAGGACCTTATGGCCCATCAGTACAGGTCTAATTTGTAATAAGAACTGGTCCAAGAGCCTGATCCACTGCAACATGTACAAATAGGGGACCCCTCCCTTATTATCCAATACAACATTCATTACCCTCATTTATTATTCAGACAATATTAGTGCGGTAAACTTGGTTTGAAACTCAACTGAGAGTATATCCCTAAATTTTAACCCAAAGTCAGTATTTCAAGCTAGATTTTATCTTACCTTATCTGTTCCCCGTACAGTAAGGATGTTTGAACTCGGAACATAACCTACCCACTTCACAACCAAACTTAACAGCTTTCCAAGCATGTCCATCAAACCCCGGCCCAATAAAATAGTTATCCTATCCGTCTCCCATGCAAATATAATTCAACCAGCCTCCGGTACCAAGCTTTTTGCCACCACCTCCCTTCTCGCCTAATGTCAGCTTCACACCTGGGTTGAGTTATCCACCACCGTTTGAATACCCACTAATTCCCAACCTTGGCTTTATGCAAAATCTCGCCTTTATCCCCAACACACATGCTACCCCTCAAGTTGGAAACCAAGCTGTTGGGTCGCCATTCCACCCCTGACCCCTAGATCCAAGCCATATTTGCTCAATAAGAAGCCTGTATTGCTCAACTTACTGCTCAGTTAAACAAGCCAGATACTAGCTTAGCCCTAAATTTCAACCTTAACCTTGATCTATAAAATGATATTAAATCAACTTATGCTCTTTTTCACCAAACCACGACCTCGGCCTTCCCTTATCTAACACCAATAAACATAATGCCCAAGATGCTTAACATATAGTCAAAGCTACGTCACCTCAATGGAAAAAGAGGCTATTAGTTTCTTTCGAGAAATTAGAGCCAAAGGGTTTAGTAGTTTTGCCTTAGGTGGAGCAAAAAGAGACTAGGATATGGCAAGTCATGATCAAGACAAGAAATCAGCTAAGAGGAAGCAAGAAGATAAGAAATCCCACAGCCCACGAAAAAGAAGACAAAAAAAGAAATTTGCTCACCTTTTGAATCCTCTAGCCAAAGCTCTAACTTGGACTCTGAAGAGGGGGCGATTTCTCAAAATTAAAAAGAGATCAATAAAAGATCACCAAGAAAATCACTAAAGCTATGGCCAAGGAAGATAAGAAATATCAAAACTATAATTCCACTGCACCCTAAAGTAATAACAACTAAGATTCCAAAAAATTTGTTTTTCTTCGATTAAATAAGGCTTACAACAGAACAACAGACTCAAGAGAACACCTAGACAACTATGTTTGGTACTAGAAACCTATAATGCTGATGACACCTTAAAGTGTAGGTATTTCTCAGAGAACCTAACTGGGTTAGTCTCAAAATGGTACTTAAAGCTCCCCCGATAGAGTATTAAGAAACTTAAAACCTTGGCTCAATTATTCTAAGACAATTATAAGACCTCAATTAATCACAGGTATATCTCCACTAACTTGAAGGACATTAGTAAGGGATCTGACGAGACACTGAAGTCATACGTGGATAGGTTCCATAAGCTAAACCTCCAAGTAGATGAGTTAAACGTGAGGTAGCATTACAAGCAATGATTGACAATTATGGGTATGAGCCTTTTGTTCAAAACTTGGCACAGAAGATGTTTAAGACTTTCACGAAGCTCGTAAATGTTGACTAGTACCATATTGGCTAGCCACCTTATCAATGTCCTTAGCACAATCGACCACTATGGTCTGTCATTCATCTATAACTATGAGGTCGCCCTATGGAGGAGGTATGCCTAACATTTCTATTTCCATAGAGGAGGCCATATGAGCTCTTGCAATCTCAATTACGTTGGCGATCTGTGCCTCTTCACATTTGTGTAATAAAACTCATGTGCTGTTTTTTGACATCTTGTCACCACAGCAACCCCTATAAAAAATAGACATTTAAGTGTTAGATATCTAACCGAGATTACAACCTCTACCTTACTTAATAGAGGATGCCCTATTAGGGTATTATAGGCCAAAGGGTAGCTGATGACCAAGAAATAGGCATTGGTGTAAGCCACATGTTATTCTTCTTCAAGCTTAACCACTAACTCAATGATGCCTACAAACTTTATGGGCTTTTCTGATATTCCAGCTACAGAGGTCTTCATATTTTTTGGCTTGTTTCTCTCGATCTTTAATTGCAAGAATGCTTCCAAAGTCAGGATGTTAACAGTACTATCATTGTCAACCAACATCCCTTTTACCTTAAAATTAGTAATCACTGCCTCAATAACCAAGGCATCATTATATGGGTAGCATATGTTTCTTTCATCAAACCCATCCTTAGCTGAAAATGAGATTACAAAATCTACCAAAGAGTCAACCTCCTGCATCAGAAACAACTCCTTAGCCGACCTCTTCTTGGCTTGAGAATCTTCATCCTTAATCTCAGCTGACAATATCATATGTATAGGACCTTGAGGTTCTCTGCGACCCCCTATTCCTTTATCTTTATCGTCTCGCCTGGCTCCTTCTTCACGAGATTGCTTATCTATGGAACTGTCTCCCACTCCACTTTTGTGAACCATGCTTTCCAAGTTTTGCTTTTTTCTGTATTGTGACCTTTTATCTTATGATAAACACAATAGAGGTTACCTCCCTAACCATACTATTTGTAACCTCTTGAACTTACTTCTCCGGATTGTCTTTTAATGGCTATAAAAACTTTCAAGAGACTAGCATTCAGCGGGGTATAAAATTGGCCCCTACCTTTACCACCCTCATAATAGCCTCCTTTACCTCTACTATAGTAGCTACCTCTACCTCCATCATAGTAGTTTCCTGTACAGCTACCACCTCTACCACGACTATGAGGAGATATGTCTCTTTCCCTCTCATATCTATCTGCATACTAGTATTGCAACCTCTCCTTGAAAGAGGATTTAAAATCATCACTTCTTACAGCTAACCTCTTCGAGATTTGTCTCTAAGTATCTACCCTCACATACTTATTAGCCCTATTTAACAAATCTTGAATTGTCTTGGGCTCATATAGCGAGTTCGCTACTCTTAGAAGTGACAATTGGACTATAATATTTGTAGTGCCAACCCCACATTTAGATTCTTAATTTGAATGTCTATGGCCCTAAATCTCTCCACAAATTTCTCTAAGTGCTTTATTTATTTCTCACAACTAGCTTTAAATTGAAAGCCTCCTTCTTTTTTGGTATATTCATCTTGAACTCAAGTATCATTTTCTTCCCCAAGTCTTCAAAGCTAGAGATACTTCTATCAAGAAAGTGATGAAACCATTCACCAATATTGTCAGACAAGGTTTTCAAAAAATGTTTGCACATAAGAGCATTAATGGCCCCTTTTTGCTGACATAAAGTCGTGATAATTTCTCATATGACTCCTTAGATTCCCCTTACCTGTGTATATGGTTTTGAAGTTAGGAGCTTTTCACCCTTATGAGATTAGCACTCTTTCTACACTAAGTAAAAAAAGAGAAGCAGCTTGGAACGTCTCCTCAGGTTTATCCTCCCCTTGAATATTTCTCACCCCTTATTCTGCCTTAGACTTCATCTTCTGCTCTCCTCAATAAGATTCGGGTTATAACCATAACCCTCATCTCTCTACCTCTCTACTTCAGGTGTCCAAGTGTCATCATTGGGGTCATCATCATCATTAGGGGTTTGCCTCATATTAGTCCTAATTGAAGGTCACTTACTATTAGAGCGACCTCTTTCATCATGATCTTTTCCTTCTTTTTACTCATCATTTCCATCAACATACCCCCTACCTTTTCTCTGATCCTCCTCTTCTCTATTCCCTCATTGCTCCTTACTCAAACTTCTCTCTTAGTATTTTGATTTGCCATCTGCAAGTTACCTCCCCCTCTACCCTAGTTTATGATGAAGGAGAAGGTGGCAACCTTTTTCTTAGGGTAGAGGTTAGAGGGGTAATTAGTTGGGGTTCTATTGTAGAAATTGTCCAAGTAGATTGAACAACTGATCTATTAAAGGGCTAAGGTGGAAGTGGTAGCAACTATTAAGGTTGTAGCATTTTGTGGGAAAGTGTCAAGTGGATATTTATAGTAAGATTGTAATATGACGACTCCCAAGGGAAAGAGATTATCCTTATGGCATCAACATAAGAAATTAGATGGTGGGTATGAGGGCGATATAGGTACTGTTCCCAAGAGTAGTGAAATATTCACCCTTGAGGAGGGGAGGAGGAAAATGGATTCCTACGGGCTGATGGTCTTGGCCATCGTGAGTACTAGCTATTCTCCTCGACTTTATTTATGGTTTCAATGAATGATTTGAAGATCAAAATTTACCCTCATTCATGCTCACCATACCAATGAAAGTCTACAAAGTGATCCGATCTATGAAATAGCCAACCTAGGCCTCATATAGTGAACTTAGGTCGGTGAAATATCGGTAAGGTCCAGAGGACCCCATAGCTCATTGGGCCCTAAAAACATAGGGGGTTCATGAGGACCCTATATTATGGACCCCTATATTTTCAAGGTTCACCGTGCCCTTGACTTAGGTAACCTATACTACTAAGTTGAAAAGAGGTCGCCCAATAGGAAAGGGCAACCTCTCCTATGCCTTGATCACTAGACAACCTCTACCATAGGAAAAGGCAACCTCACCATGCCTTATGGCTAGCAAGCGACCTCTCTATGCCTTAGACAAAGGGCAAGCACACCCTTTTGGAGGTCTTAAATATGAAGGTGTCTTACACCCCTAGGATGAGAACTTATATGGAAGCTCTATGTTATACCAAGTCGATGTATGCCTACTCATCCTTACTACAACCTAACAACCAAGAGTTAGATGAGGTCTTTTAGGGAAAAAGAACCTTGTGAGCCTTGGGAAGACTCGAGCCTTCTACTTATTGCCCTAAAGAGCTTAGGATATCATCTTAAAAAAATAGAAGAACTCACCTCCAATCATCCTAAAGCCTCTATGAGATAGTCTAGTTGACCCTATATGACCTTTGCGCGCTCCGCTTTAGCTCTCTGATATCTCAAAAGGTGCAATGGGTTACCAACTCTCTAAACTAAAGCGATGATAAGCATAAACCCATAAGAAACATCAAAAGGCCAGCCAAAATGCCTTAAGCCAACATGATAAGAAGAATAAGCTCACACAGAATGACGAGCCAACCTGGACCCTAAAAATCCTTGCTGCCGAAGTATTTGTCACCTCTTCGATACAATTCTTCGCCTAAGTCCTACCTTGTTAGGACCTCTACTCATCTTAAAGTTTCCCCACTCCTAGAACAATATCAATTAGTAGAACTTTTACATTACTATCTCTTCAACACTTAAAGTGTATTTGCTCAATGTTAACGTTTAAGTTTTAACCCCAAAACACCTCTTGATGATGAAAACTATAAGTTCCGAGGATCGAGCCTAAGGATTGTCTAACATACTGGATCGATAACTAGCAAGCTTCTCTTTAAGCCTTTTTTTAAGAAAATTTTTAGAACTTAATATCCTAAATTTGTTAAGATTTTTAGATAAAACTGATCTTTAAAGTCTGTGCAGAAACAAGTGAACTCAACAAAATTCTTCCCATTTGTGAAATATATGTTCATTACTAAAGACTCAAGATAATCAAGATTATCTACAGGAGATCTCAAGCTTTGCCAAATAGTAAAGTTCTCATTTGAAATGGTCTTTTCATCTTTGGAAGGGTTTTTGACCCAAATCAAGGATTTTGTGCTCGTTTTTTGCAACTTTCACAAAGTTTGGGCGCTGCCAGAAATGAAAGCACTTTTAGTGCCACTACAGCAGTCAGTAGTGCCATGACGACACTTTTTAACAGCCTTGTAAAGCATGAAATGGTAGTGCCATGGCGACATTGAACAGGGCCATGGCAGCACTCCACCTCAAAAAATACACCATTTATAATTGATGTGTGCCTACGGTGAAAATATCAAAAATTGCTATAAATAACACATTTTCAAGCTGCAGAAGGGGTCTTTTCTTAGTTTTTGGGTCTTTTGGTAAATTTTAGAATATTCTCTCCTATATCACCTTAATTATTCTCCTTCCCAAAATAGAATTTAAAGTTTTAAAAGGTATCTTAAGGGTTTTTAATTAATTTTGGGTTAGGTTGGTGAGTTTGGTGAGAGAAATACTAAGATTCAAGAGAGACCTACTTTATTAGTAATGTTTCTCTTTGAATCACCATTAGACATCTTAATTGCAATTGGGTTTTTATGTATCTCTTAGGGTTTTGAATCGAACCCATTTGGTGAAAACTTGAAAGAAGCTTTGTGAAGGCTTGCTTGGTGTGGATCTAAACTTAATGTTTCATCGAAGCCCCATTTGAGGGCTAACTAATATCTTAAACTCTTATCTTTCCTTTGTTCTTTTGCATTTTGGGTATTTTTGGAGACATCTTTAAAGGTTGAAGCTTTTAATCTCAAATATTTCTTAGATGCGACTTGAGGCTTCTTTAAAGAAGTACCATCCATGGCTTTTAGAGTTTCATATGGCAATCTTGAGTGCCATGGCGGTATTTCTCTCATGAAGTTTTGTTTCCCTTTTAACATTTTTACCATTTTAAAATTTTTTGTAATTTATCACTACTGTCGGAATGAATATCTCTGCCGCCGCAGTACTCTCATATGCCGTGACGGCACTGCTCTTCATTCCAACAACCATTTTTCATCTTAAAATACTGTCAAAAATGACATCATTAGAGAGTGTCATGACAGTACTGTTCATCAGTCCAGCAACACTTTTTTTGTCAAAATGTAATTTTAGTTTTTTAAGCCCTCGAGTGAGTTACTTGATAATAAAATAAGTTTTTATGATATCAATAAACCAAGTTTAAAGGTTTAGAGGCTTAGATCTTAAGAGATCTCCTTAGATTTGTTCATTTTCATGTAAGAATTTACATTAGATATGATGGATGTTACACATAGAATAAATGTTTAAGGTTTATTAATTGTTAATTAATAAAATGCATGCTTATGGATGAATCTTGATTCGTTGTGTAACTTGACATGTTGTGATGGATGGCATGCTGTATGTTTAGATGTATGGATTAGGGATGAATGGATACATTTGCATGATTAGATCTAAAGGTTGATAATTAGCTGGCATGTTTAGGATTTTTCTTAGTGTTAAGCATGATTTAGGTTTAGGAAGAGAATTGGGGGACCAAACAGGTAAAATGTATTTAGAGTTATTTTTGTAACTTTCCCTACTCTCGAACTGACATTTCGACGATAAGAAATCAAAAAAGAAATGAAAGAAAAGAGAAACTCACCAATACAAGTAGAAAGGGCTCTGGAGCAAAAAGAAAATGAAACAGTCGAGTAGGAAAATCACCTTAGACGAGTCAATGGCAAGACAATTGAACTCGAAGGAAGACCCTTATGTAAAAACAGCGAAAAATCAAGAAAACAACAAACTCACAAACACTTACCGATTTCCTTTCATAAGCTACTGTCCAGTTAAGCGAAGAGACTTACATTTAATGCACCTATCTTCCTTTCTTTTTATATATGCAGTTCTTCAAAAGCCCATCTTTCCATATCCTTTCAAATTTCATAACTCGCACCCTCAGAAACGTTCTATCAAGTAGTATGACAGCCACGTGTCAGTAGTTGACCGTCCAAAAATGTCAATCCAAAGAGAAATGGTAGAAAATTATGTGATACATTAGAAAAATGTATTGTCACGACCCAACCCGGGGCGATGACCGGCATGCATCTAGACCAGAGTCTAACCGCACAAGCCTGCAAAATGATCCACCAAACTGCCTTCGTCAATTACTTAGCCTAGGGTTGCAAACGAGCTGAGCCGAGCCGAGCACTGGCCTGCTCGCGCTCGGCTCGTTAATTAAACGAGCCTGGATATACCGCTCGCGCTCTGCTCATTTATTATCGATCTGAGCTCGAGTCGAGATTTTATCGAGCGAATACCAAGCAGCTCATGTAACTCTCCGAAATCTGTAATGTCTGAAATGTTGAATGATTTACGGAAAGAAAGGTAGAAGGAGTTCATAATAGGAAATGTTAAGGAAGGAAACCCTTTGTAAAAGGGAAATAAATGAATTATAAGTTCAGTAAACAGGTTGTAAACTATGAATTAATAAGTTATGAACAAAGTAAACAAGTAGTAAACAAGAAGTAAGCCAATTATAAATATAGTAAACTTTTGTAAAAGGAAAGTATACATGTTATAAGTAAGATAAATAAATAGTAAACCAATAGTAAACAAAAAGCAAGTATAAGGAAGGAATGAAGAAAAACGTAAATTATACATAGATCGTAAACAGAGGAATGTGGAAATCGAGTATAGGCATAATATTTGACAGTTGTAGATAAAGATGTGCAGACCGGGCACTCGGACTCGGAAGGATCGCGGAGAAATTTGCTGAACCTCCGAAGTTAAACGTGCTCATGTCACATCACAAGTTAAGATGGGTGACCTCCGAGGGAAGTCAACCTTAAATACGTCAATTTGGTAATAAAAACTACAGTAAGATATCAGACGGGCATTGATCGCATCCGGGAGGCAAAAGTATGCCAACGGAGCTCAGCGGGACCCGTCGGGCATTATGGAAAAGGTTAGGGACCAAATGGAATTTACCAAAAAGTTTCGTAAGGTCTTAGTAGTGCCCATAATGGATGTTAAATATGAAATCTAGGAAGTTTACTGGTCGCAACGATGCGCAACAGAATTTTCAGAAAACGCACGTATAAAAAGATATAACGAAATTTCTATAAAGGGCATTATGGTAAATTCTAAGAAAGATAAGGACTAAAATGAAATTCCCCAAAAATGGTATTAAATCTTGAAAACATATTAAATATAAGGTTTTGAAGTTAAATAGATCATAATGGTGAAATTACAGTAGTTTCCAGAATTCCATGTGCGGAGAATTCCGCTGAAACACGAAAACTTGACTCGCATAGAACCTATGGATTTAATCTGAATTTTGGAACCCAAGATGACCTAATTTTCAAAAGCGTAAAACATAAAAGTTGTTCCTTTATGTGTTAGTTAAATTTAGAAACAAGAACCGCCTAATTTGGATTTGTATAGACAAAGTTATGACCAAATTAGTAGACAGTGCACAGACTGCCTAAGGCAGTG
>CATIWJ010349987.1:0-10185 GCA_949640765.1 Croton laevigatus | reverse complement strand
GCTTGGTACTATCGTTCCCTGTGTTTCTTCAAACCTCCATTAATATCAATATCAGTTTATCTTCTTCCTCTCAATTGTCTTCCATTGTTCTGCTGCAATTTTCCTTTATTATTTCAGCTGCTACGGTTCACTTCTCTATCAGTAGGTCTCACCATTCTGGGAAAAGCCTGTTGATTCAATAAAATTCAGTTGGAACATCAGGCTTTGTGCTTAAAATTACTGTGATTTGGCCCTTCCATAGGAATTAGGTTTGTAGGAGGAAGAAAGCCGAACCATGGCCCTATCTCAACTTCACCAAGTATTATTTGAAGTCAGAGTATTGGTTCAATATAATGCTGTGGTGTTTTGTTGCTA
The DNA here is from genome assembly GCA_949640765.1 of Croton laevigatus. Lineage (NCBI taxonomy): Eukaryota > Viridiplantae > Streptophyta > Magnoliopsida > Malpighiales > Euphorbiaceae > Croton > Croton laevigatus. The sequence goes on along the minus strand of CATIWJ010349987.1, from coordinate 9,831 downwards.
AATTAACAAATTATGCCTTAAAATTTTCTTCTTAGGAGAATAGATTGTACATAATTATGTACATAATTTATGCACATAATTTATGCATTAATAGTGGATTTGTGTGTTTTGATGGAGAAAAACTTTGATGATTGTAAATAATGAGGAGGGCTTTGTAATAATAACTTCATCTATTGCATCGAATTATTTCGGTTAGTATTGAACATGTTTCATAAAGATTTGACTGCCAAAACTCAGAAGAACAAACCAAATGTTTTCTGCAGGTCCTTATTGGAAAACAATTTTCAACCAGAAAAACAAGACTTATATTTAGGGTTTATTGGGATTATTGAGGTAGGTAAATGGATACTTCTGCATTAGGTTGTACGTAGAGTTGTAAATGAGTTCAAGCCACTCGAGGTTTGACTCCTGAAAAATTCATTCATGAGTGGCTTGAAAACTTAATGAAGCAAGCTTGAGCTTGAAAATAATCAGTTTGGCTCGTTTACAGTCATAGTTATATATTATGGTAAGCAACAAAATAATCATTGCTCACTGAATATCAACATGTGGATTAAAACTAGTTCTTGTGCATCCAGTAGTTATTGTTTGTGTTATTTTCAGCATGATTATTAGAGCTTATCAGTTGTCAGCTCTCGGGGTGAGCAATTGCGGTTCGGTGAACCGATAGCAACACAATGCCCGAATTGCAACTTGTAGTTTTAAGGGATAGGTAAACTGAACCACAAGTTCTTTGAACCGCACTGCAATTTTGCGGTCTAGGAAACAAAAAAAAAAAAAAAAAAAAAAAATTTCTTAGGCTAAATTAGAACCTAAAATATACATATTTGTATAATTCAACAAATCAAAGATTATAAAATTTTCAAATTCTTAATTAATTCGTTATTCAAGATTTAATCTTTCTTTCTCTACTTGTCTTTGCGTTTTGCTCATCCACTAATTAGCTGCGCTGGTTTTCTATTCCTGACATTTTTCCATTGTGTTAAACATTTGAGCACTTTTTGTTGCAAGTCATTAAGAAATTTAATGAATAATTGAATCAATTTTCAATTTATAAGCAAAACTTGGTGTTAGGTATAAGATATTTCACATACATTCAGAAACAAGAAACAGGAATAATCATTTGACATGACATTGCTCTCTACATATCTAATTTTTTCCAAGATATATAAGATTACAACCACCACCATAAAATATTCTGCCACCCTAACAGGAAAAATGCAACACAAAAAGAAAAGATGTGGACAGAAGAAGAAAAGAATGCTGTGGGGGTGTGTGTATATACGGTGTATAGTAGCTTCTACATGCTACGTCGCGAACTGCTTGCCTTCAAAAGTTTGCCCGAAGTTCCAATTTTTGGGAGCAACGTTGTAAGAGGTAATAGTGAGGCCATCACTGCTTGTGACCTCAAATGAGAGAGGTTGGTTCTTTAAATCAGCATTAATATGCCAATTCTGGCCCCAATTCCTACCCATTTGAAGCCACCCGGTCCTTGACCCCTTAATTTTCACTGCACTTACGTCTCCTGCGCCTGCAACATTGCTGATCAACACCGAAATGAATATGCTCGATCCCGATACAGTGAAACGGATCCCTCCTTCCTTTCTGCATTTGATCCTGTTCATACAAATTCATGTTGATTCATTCCAACTTTGGAAAAAAAACAAAAAAAAATCTATCCACTTGTATACTTTTCTTAATAATTATATTTAGACCAATTCATACAGAAGAAGACATTTCACATGTGCAAAGCAATTAAAGGCATATCCCCACACCATCTCATACGCAAATGGAAAAGAGATGAAAAAAGACTACAAAATGTGATTGATGGAGAAAACAAACAAAGGGAATTTTAGTTTTGGGGTAAAAAAATAATAATAATCCTGACCATCATATCTGCATAACCACCTCTTATCCTAGCCATCATTGTCTTTGTAAGTAGTAACCACCACCAAAACAGAATTTCGATGTCACATTTTCTACTAAATATAAAACATAGTTGCATTGAAACTAATTTCCTAGCTTTACACTATGTTATGTTTAAGTGTTGATAACAGCATTTGGGGCAACTTTAACGTTTTATCTGTCAAAACGAATAAAAACCATTTTTTTAATATCAAAAAAATAGCTTTTTAGGCAGTTTTTAACTGTTTGCATAACATTTTATAAAAGCTAATCCTCTAGGATTTTACTTTTAACTCTGTATAAACAACTGTTGCAAATAGCTAAACCCCTTAAAGATCTTTACTTTTGACTAATAAACAACAGTGCAAATAGCTAAACCCCTCAAACATCATCTCATGTACTACTAAAAGCATATGACTTCCTCCCTGCGATTATTCTCATTAGTAAAATTTAAAATTAAGTTACCGTTTTAAGACTTGCTCACTCGTACAAGTTTAACCTAAAAAAAGAAGCATCCTATCAATTGGACCACATTAAAATTATTAGATACTAATAATAATTGTCAAAAACAAAAAAAAATAATAATAATAATAATTGACACCTAAGGTTCGCAACAAACGACGTAGTATAACACATATGGAAAATAACTTCCATTCCTCAACATATAGTATGAATGCTTCTAGCTACATTTTCATATATTGCGTCAAACTTACGCAAATCAAACTTAAAATATATATTATGAAAAAAAGAAACCACTTGAAGATTCTTCTTTTTTCTTTTGAGTCACTGTAAATCTAAAGTGGGGTATTTACAAGCAACATCTTGTCATTATTTCGCATAATAATGCATTAAAATTTTCAAATTTCAACCAAAACTAATCTTTTATTGTCTTCTTTTAATGCAGGATTGGGACCGTCCATAAGGCTGCCCGCCTGTCTCCCACTTTTGTTTTCCTTTATTATTATTATTATTATTACAATTGTTTCCGTTAATTAATTAAATTAATTTAGTCGATTATCATATACTTTATCAACCGTCGGATTAAAATTTCATTTTATCCCACGGCTGACATGGAATGAAAATGAATTACTACTATTTCGAGAGAGTAAAAGAAAAGCAAATAATAAATTCAGTACTTAGCTTAGTTATTTCTTAATTACCTGCGGTACTGTACGGGCATGTTACCGGCCTTCCAGATGGCGATCTTCTCGTACGACTCTATCGGCAATACGAAGTGTTTGTTAGGAGGATTACAGTGTCCTCCGCCATCGACGGCGAATCCATAGTTCGGAGCACAGAAATTAGTAACCGTAACAATCACAGATGTGCCAGGGATGCACCACCGTAAGTCCTCTACGCACCGCAACTGGAAACACGCGCCACAGATCTGCCCTCGTTCGAACATAGCCTCGCTCAATCCTACCGTCGCCAATCCATAACCTGCTTTACCTAGGTCTCCGTAACCGCACGCGCCGCCAACGGAGTCTCGCGGGTCGGAGGCTGCGTAGAAGGTTGCATGGGCAGATCGCCACTCCGAGAGAGAAGTAGATTGCGGCGGAGGAGCCGCAGCAGAGGAAGAGGTGTGGGATGTTACTGGTAGAGAAAATGTGAAGAAGAGAAAGGAGAAGAGAGTGTGAATGTGGGTTAGGGGAGGCGGCGGTGGCATTCTTATTTTGGTTGATGGGTCTTTTTTCGGTGGAATGAGACTGAGGGATCGGTGTAGCGGTAGTATGTTGTGCCTCAGCTGTGATGTTTTAAGCTTATTCTTTTTTAGGGAAGAACTGGGCCCCGGTTCGGTTAGGGCCGCAAAACCATGGGTTCACGGTTCAAGATCTTTTTAGATTTTGACGGTTTGGTTAGAGGTCGTGACCGTCGGTTATGGTTCGATTCAAATAATAGTCTAATGGTTCGATATGGTTCAACGAAGGTTCCGTTCAAACAAGAGGACGGTGGCTTGATACGTTCAATCATGGTTCGAACTGTGATTCATCGGTAGTTCAATATGATTCAATCACGGTTCACAAGTCTGTTGGTTCACGGTTCAAAATTTTTCGAACCTGAAGCTACTCTTGGTTGGACAGTTACAATTCGGTTCAACGGTGGTTCGACAATCATGGCTTGGTTTATGACTTTCAACTCCTACAGTTCGCATGGTTCCACTCGGCTCTTGGCCATGGGGTGGTTGCAAGTAGCCATTAGATGGAGTAAAGTTTTGTGTTAACTACCTTTCTCTCTCCTTATCTCCTCTCCCCCTCTTTAAATATTGAAAGCTGCTTTTCATTAGTTTGCTGGACAGTTATGGACGAGTTTTTAATACATTGCTAGACTTTTGCTGGACATTGTCTTATTTTTATAATCGAGTTGGCAATGCGATATCGGTTGAAAAACTGAAACATTAAATGTTGTATAAAGGTTGTCGAAAAAGAAAATCCAAGAGGGTTGATCTGGTGGTGAGATAAGTCACCAGAGACCAAAAAATCCCGGATTCAAACCTCTTGAAGGTAACAATGGCCAAAAAAAAAGAGTTGTCGAAAAAGACCGAAAAGTTGAATAGTGGCTTAAACTGCTATGAAATTTAATTGCTGAGCATAAATTATTACAAAATTCAAGTTTTGCATATGCACGTTTTGCTCTTGAAGATACACCGTTACCAAAACGTAAATTCTTTTTCGTTCAAGCACTAATGAAATGTTTTCCTAATGGAATCTATGTCTCATGAATATTTTTCATAAGTAATTACATTTGAAAAGTATAAAACTATGTTTTAAAAAGATAAAAAAGACTTCTAATCATCTTTCACTTCAAAGTATCTTTTACTGTTTGCTTATGCATAATAAATTTGCACTGGTTGGAAAACAATTCTGTATTAATAACAATGACAAAAGGTAGACAAGTAGCACAAAGTATTTTTATTTTAAACATATTGAGAGCCCAAGCATAATCTTTTTCTCTTTCATTCTCCATAATGCAAAACAAGAATAAAAAGAAGTGTTGAAATTAGAAATTTCGATTTTATCAATTAGCGACATCTTATATCTGTTGGTATTGTAAGTGCAATCAATCACAAATACATTTGCATAATTTCTAATCAATGTAATTGATGTTGGGTGAGCAAAAAATGATGTGTTACTCAACCATTTATATCTAACAGCTATATGTTAGAAATACTCTAGTTTCGGAAAAAATAAAATTTAATATAATAATTAGAACTTACAAAATACAAGTAAAACAAGAAGTATACTGTAAATAAACGAGAAATAAAGCTTAACTGTAAGAGAAACAAGCAGCAGTGCTGAGGCCTGCATGAACACAGTCTCCTTAAGACGAGATTTGTTCGTAATAGACAACTGTCTCCCATGATACAATACCAACAGAAGGTGAACACAACCACGGGTAAAACTTATCACCAGACCCTAAAACTAGCAACTGCCTAAGAATAAAAACGAGGAAGGAAAACATAAAGAGCAGAAGCAAAATGAAATTTTTGTATTTTTTTTATATGCAAAACAGAAGACTCTGGATTTCTTCTTCAAAGATATTTCCTAAGTTTTTCTTGCTTCTTCACTTGAAGTAGGATAAAACTCTTCTTCTTCTCCTTCCAAATGATAAGCAAAGTAAAAAGTAGTGTAGAGTAGTGTTGTTCTGTGGTGTGAAGATTATTAGAAAAGAAATAGAAGTATAGATAATATCAGTGTACTTCGATTTGATTTGATTCTAGAATCATTTGCATCTCTGTTTATGTATAAATGTAGGTTTCACATGTGGCTAAAACCTAGACAGACAGATCCTCTACCCCCTGAGCAGCAGCTTTTTGCCCTGTAGATCAAGCCAATACTCTTTACTATTTTGTCATTGGTTTAATTAATAACTTACATCTATTTGGCAATTTCTCTTTCTAGCAATGGTAATCAAATTTTTTTTCTTTTTCTACTTTAGTTTTATTTCTAAACAAAACATATTTAGTTGAATATTATAAAAAAATGTCCAGCTAACAGTTATATGTTAGAAACACATTAGTTTCAGAAAAAAAAAAGATTTAATATAATAATTAAAATTACAAAATTATAGAATACAAGTAAAACGAGAAGTAAACTGTAAATAAACGAAGAATAAAGCTTAATCATAAGAGAAAGAAGAAGTAGAGCTGAGGCCTGCATGAACACAGTCATTTTAAAACGAGATTTGTCCATAATAGACAACTATCTTTCAAGATACAACACCAATAGAAAGCAAATACAACCGCGTGCAAAGCTTATCAGCAGACCCTAAAATTAGCAGCTGCCTCAAAATAAAATCAACGAAGGAAAATAGGAAGAGTAGAAGCAAAACAAAATTTCTGTATTTTTTATGTGCAAAATAGAAAACTTTGGATTTCTTCATTAAAGATTTTTAATAGGTTTTTCTTGCTTCTTGACTTGAAGTAGGAGAAAACTCTTCTTCTTCCAAATGACAAGCAAAGCAAAAAGTAGTGTAGAGTAGTGTTGTACTGTGGTGTGAAGATTATTAAAAAAGAAATAGAAGTATAGATAATATCAGTGTACTTCGATTTGATTTGATTCTAGAATCAATTGCATATCTGTTTATGTGTAAATATAGGTTTAACATGTGGCTAAAACCTGGACAGATAGATCCTTTCCATAGCAGCAGCTTTTTGCCTTATAGATCAAGCCAATACTCTTTAATTTTTTGGTCTTTTGTTTAATTAATAACCTACTTCTATTTGGCAATTTCTCCTTCTAGCAATGGTGATCAAATTCTTTTCTCTTTCTACACTAGTTTTATTTCCAATAAAAACATATTTAGTTGATTATGATAAATAAAAATGTCTAGCTAACATCTATATGTTAGAAACACGCTAGTTTCAGAGAAAATGAGATATAATATAATAATTAGAAATTACAAAAATTACAAAATACAAATAAAACGGGAAGTAAACTATAAATAAACAAAGAATAAACATTAACCATAAAAGAAAGAAGTAGCGCTTAGGCCTGTATGGACACTGTTTCCTTAAGATGAGATTTGTCTGTAATAGACAACAGTCTCCCACGATACAACAACAACAGAAGGCAAATACAACCGCATGCAAAGTTTATCACCAGACCCTAAAACTAGTAGCTGCCTCAAAATAAAAACAACGAAGGAAAATAGGAAGAGCAAAAGTAAAACGAAATTGCTGTATTTTTTTTTTTATAAAAAAAATAGAAGACTTTTGATTTCTTCTTTAAAGATTTTTCCTAGGTTTTTCTTGCTTCTTCACTTGAAATAGGATAAAACTCTTCGTCTTCCAAATGACAAGCAGAGTAAAAAGTAGCATAGAGTAGTGTTGTACTATGGTGAGAAGATTATCGGAAAAAAAAATAAAAGTAGAGTTAATATCAGTGTACTTCAATTTGATTTGATTCTAGAATCATCAGCATCTCTGTTCAAGTATAAATATAGGTTTAGCATGTGGCTAAAATTTGAACAGAAGATCATCTGCACCTCTGCAAAGCAGCAGCTTTTTGCCTCGCAAATCAAGCAAATACTCTTTAATTTTTATTTTTTTTTGTCTTTGGCTTAATTAATAACTTACTTTTATTTGGCAATTTCTCTTTCTTGCAATGGTGATTAAATTCTTTTCTTTTTCTACTTTAGTTTTATTTTCAATTAAAACATATTTAGTTGATTATGATAAAAAAAGAATGTTCACTAATAGCTATATGTTAGAAACACGCTAGTTTTTTTTTTTTTGATACAAGAGGAAAGCCAAAACGAACAACAAAGAAATTAAAGTAACTCAGAACACAAAAGATACCTGCCTTTAAAATGCCTATCTTTCACAGGAGTTGCAATGGTCAAGGGATGCTAGAAACACGCTAGTTTTAGAAAAGATAAGATTTAAAATAATAATTAGAAATTACAGAAATTACAAAATACAAGTAAAACAAGAAGTAAATTGTAAATAAATGAAGAATAAATCTTAACCGTAAGCAATAAAAGAAGTAGCACTGAGGCCTGTATGAACACATTCTCCTTAAGAAAAGATTTGTCCGTAATAGACAACCATCTCTCAGGATATAATGGCAACAGAAGGCGAACACAATCATAAGTAGACCTTAGCACCAGACCCTAAAACTAGCAAATGCCTCAAAATAAAAAAGAGGAAGGAAAACATGAAGAACAGAAGCAAAACGAAATTGCTATATATATATATATATATATATATATATTTTTAATGTGCAAAATAGAAGACTTTGGATTTCTTTTTTAAAGATTTTTCCTAGGTTTTTCTTACTTCTTTACTTGAAGTAGGATAAAATTCTTTTCTTCCAAAGGACAAGCATAGTAAAAAGTAGTGTAAAGTAGTATTATACTGTGGTGTGAAGATTAACAGAAAAGAAATGCAAGTAGAGATAATATCATTGTACTTTGATTTGATTTGATTCTAGAATCATTTGCATATCTATTTCTATGTAAATATAGGTTTAACATGTGGGTAAAATCTGGACTGACAGATCCTCTACACCCTCCATAAAGCAGCAGCTTTTGCCTTACAGATCAAGTCAATACTCTTTATTTTTTTGATTTTTGGTTTAATTAATAAATTATTTCTATTTGGCAATTTCTCTTTCTAGCAATGGTGATCAAATGCTTTTTTTTTTCTACTTTAGTTTTATTTCCATTCAAAACATATTTAGTTGAATATGATAAAAAAAAATAATCCAGCTAACAGCTATATGTTAGAAATACGCTAGTTTTGGAAAAAAAAAAAGATTTAATATAATAATTAGAAATTATAAAAATTATAAAATACAAGTAAATTGTAAATAAACAAAGAATAAACCTTGACCGTAAGAGAAAGAAGAAGTAGTGCTGAGGCTTATATAAACATAGTCTCCTTAAGATGAGATTTGTCCACAATAGACAACCATTTCCCAATATACAACAGCAACAAAAAGCAACACAACCGTGTGCAGAGCTTATCACCAGACCCTAAAATTAGCAGCTGCCTCATAATAAAAATGAGGAAGGAAAATAGAAAGAGCAGAAGCAAAATGAAATTGCTGTAATTTTTTTTATGTGCAAAACAGAAGACTTTGGATTTCTTGTTTAAAGATTTTTCCTGGCTTTTCCTTGCTTCTTCTCTTGAAGCAGGATAAAACTCTTCTTCTTTTAATTGATAAGTAGAGTAAAAAGTAGTGTAGAGTAATGTTGTATTGTGGTGTGAAGATTATCAGAAAAGAAATAAAAGTAGAGATAATATCAGTGTACTTCAATTTGATTTAATTCTAGAACTATTTGCATCTCTATTTATGTGTAAATATAGGTTTAAAGGCTAAAACCTAGACGGACAAATCCTCTGCATCCTCTACAAAGTAGCAGTGTTTTGCATTGTAGATTAAGCCAATACTCTTTATTTTTTGGTCTTTGGTTTAATTAATAACTTACTTCTATTTGGCAATTTTTCTTTCAAGCAATAGTTATCAAATTCTTTTCTTTTTCTACTTTAATTTTATTTTCAATCAAAACATATTTAGTTGATTATGATAAAAAAAAAATTCAGCTAATAGCTATATGTTAGAAACGCGCTAGTTTTGGAAAAGAATAAGATTTTATATAATAATTAGAAATTATAGAAATTACTATATACAAGTAAAATGAGAAGTAAATTGTAAATAAACGAAGAATAAACCTTAACCATAAGAGAAAGAAGAAGTAGCGTTGAGGCCTGTATGAATGTTTAGTATATTTTTGTGATAGTTTTTAGTATTAATTATGTTTGTTTATGAGTCGTTGTTAATTTGTTTTGGGTTATTTTGAGTCTGTTTGTTAGTGTTTTCAGTATATTAAGTGTTTCTAAAGTGATTGGCATAAAGACAAAGAAATTAGGGAATAAATTACAATATTTGGTGAAAGAAATGCATTAAGCCATACAAGCAGCCC
>CATIWJ010349941.1:0-13542 GCA_949640765.1 Croton laevigatus | reverse complement strand
TTAATTTAATTCTATTTCATTTTTCGAGTGGCTCTACTAAGAATTAGGTGAACGCCGGGATAAAGCTACTGTATTTATTTTTATAGACTCAGATAACTCTAGGCCGTAGCCGGAGCATCCTATTTTTAATTGAAACAAAATTACATTTCTAATGGTCGTATTCAATCATTCAAAGTCTATATTTCTCGCAGTCGTAACTGGAGTACCCAAATGCTAAATTGGTTGTTCGAAGTACTGCTCAGTATATGATACATCATACCCTTATCTCACTAGTTCAACTAATCTAAGTAGAGTAAAATAATTATTTCCAAAGCACATTCTCAATTTATTCCAAATCACAATTTAATTCTCAAATAATATTCTTCTCAAAATCACAATTTAATTCACAAATAATATTTTTCTCAAAATCACGATTTAATTCATAATTAATATTTTTGTCAAAATCACAATTTAATTCACAAACAATATTTTTCATAAAATTCATAAATCTCATCGCAATAGCATTTATTTTTAAAATTCACAATAAATCAATAGGAATTTTATAAGCATGCAATAAAATAATTTACCAGTATTTTTATAGTAAAAGTATCAAACATTATTTTAGCAGTCTCCTTTATTCCGCAGTCCCTTTTTATTTCAAATCTTCCTCTTTATTTTCGAACGGACCTGACGTCATATTTATATACACATTTTTGTAAGAGTTTGGTCTAAATATTTTTTGCTAAATATTCCTTTTTAATCTTTGCTACTTAAATTAATTTCCTATAATTATTTTGCATCCTTTTTTATTATATCATTTAAAATGCCTAACTATTAATTAATTAGGACCTAAGTATAAATATGTTTTTATAAGTCTTCCATTTATTTTATTCTAAATGTTATTCATTTATTTCTATTTACTCTATTTTCTATAATTATTATTTTAGACCTCATTTATTTCCTATGTTAAAAATATACCTAAATATTCACTAATAAGCCTCTAAATATATTTATATATATATTCAATATATGTGTTTAACCTACTGTCCAGATTATAATTTTCTACATTTTCATCTATTATTTTCTATACAATTTATTTTTCTATAGTTATTCATTTAAATCTCTTTTTATTTTTTATGTGAAAAATGTCTAAATATTGATTAATTAAGTCCTACAAATTTTTATATCAAAACTAACTCAACTTAATTAATTTATGATAATTCCATAATATATTCTAGGGTCTAAATAATTTATTTGGGTCCCTAAACATATTTAATCTCAAAATAATCACAAATATATTAATTAAATAGGATTCTGGGTTCATTTGAAGAGCTAAATAAACTTTTAGGGGCTAAAATCGAATCATTAAAAGGCGGGAGGACCTACTTGAAGACGGACGAAACTTTCGTGGGCAGAAACGGAAGGCGCCAGAAAACTTAAGCACCGAACGGAAATTTGCCGTTAAAACGCAGGAACAGTGCCGCATTTTGCTAAGGAACCAGACCCGCCACGGATCGACTCTCGCCAACTGAACCGAAGGATTGAATCGAACCGTCGTCTTCCACACATGAACGTTGTTGTTCATCACTGCAGCTCTGATTTTCCAGCAACTGTTTCTCCGTCCTCCGGCGACCGTTTCGAGCTAGTGAGGTACCGATCGACAGCCCTTGATGTCGCCAGTCTACTCGCAACCCCCAAACAGGTGAAGAACCACCAAGGACGAAGGCATCACCAGTTAAATTTTCCTGTTAACTTTCGATGATCTTCTTTGACTCGCCTGGAAAACGAACTCCGGCCACTATCTACCACTCTTCTTCCGTCCGGATTGCTCACTGAAGTCTCAGAAGGTGGTTGGTGGTATTGGTTTTTAGATTTAACGTAAGGTGGTAAAATTTGTTAAAATTTCATTCCTTTGCTAGTTACAAATGCAGAATATTTCTTATTCTTTCCTTCTTTGTTTCTGAATATAACCTCCACTACCATTCCCATTTCGTTTCAGACTACCCATACATGTGTAAGGTCAGTAGCTTTTCCTTCCAATCCATACACATGTGTAAGACCATTTAGCTTTTGTTTCCACTCCACAACTCCTTATATGTTTGTGCCTACTGCCCATAATATTCATTCCCCTTTATCTCCATGCTTTCATGTTTTTCTTGTTTCCAAAGCAGCAGAAGTAACCCACAATATTCCGTCAACACCCACAATATTCCAATTCACTTCATACATCTACTCTACCGAGTTTACCATTATTAGTCTTAGTCTTGTTTTTATTATTACTATTGTTATTATTATTATTAACTTCATTTACACAACAATAATAATAATAATAATAATAATAATAATAATTATTATTATTATTATTATATCATTTATTATTATTATTATTTTATTTATTTATTTATTTACTTAGTGTTCTATTTTTATTTTCGAAAGAGTACCTACGTATATTTCTCTATATCGGAAGTCTCTCGAGATCGAGACGAATAATTTTAGTCACTTCTAAATTTCTATGCTAGGCTAAGTTTTCGCAACAAAAATATTTCGGTCGATTACGAATAATTATTCACTTAATACAAAATATCCGTAAAATTACAAACTGGTCATCCATAATAATCTCGTAATTAAAATTAGGATGTGTCACAACGGACAAAAGTTATTAGAAGATAGAGATCCGCGTCCTGTTATGATCTTTACTTCTACTGATGGCTTCTAGGTTTTTTTTATTCCAATCTATCTCTTGATATTGGTTTGAGATTTGAAAGATTGACTATCTAAGGGAGATCTTTATCACCAGTTTGAAACAGTCTAGATCGAGAATCTAAATCTGAGAAGTTCATTTTGTACAAGTTTGAATCCTCAACAGCGAAGAATATCAGAAATCAAAAGCTAATTTCTCTGACGATCGGTAATAGAACGTGGATTTACCGAAAATCGGAGAGCAGTGTTGAGTAATCCGGCAACATTTTTTGGCTTCTGTTTTTTTTTTGTTTTGTTTTAGTCCTTGTAATTTTCTACTTATCCCAAATATCTAGATGGGCTATGGGTAATTTGTTTTACAGTTTTTGGGTAGGCAATCTTCCCAATAATTGCTGTATTACATATTCATTTCTCTCGTAGTAAAATTACGAACAAGATACTATTATCCTTTATTAAAAAAAAATAATAATAACTTTATAGCATATTCTCTAATCTTTGTACTAAAAATCATATATAAGAAAAAATTTATGAGATAAGAAGAAAGGAACCGCACACTATATTCTCTTGAAACAAAAAATGGTATTTATATATAACATTTACCCAATTGGTAATTACTATATTAGAGAATATGCTTTATTTGATTTTATTGCTCAATTACACAGAGTAATGTCTTCAAATTCCAATGCTTTTAAATAATTTTCTTTTTTGTTGGATTATTTATATATGATGTCATGGCTATAATTTGAAATGGTCTGTATCTAACTAATATGGTGTCGTATATAGACCATCCATATACAACGATGTTATATATTATGATTATTAATAAATTTTCTGTTTTGTAGATATATCCTATTTATAGTAGTATGTGTTTATTAATTAGAAAATATAATGGAATTAAATAATATATCCTATTCATACCATCTCTATTCCAATATAAACAGTAGACTAAAAATATTAAATATCAATATCTCACCTAAGTAACAAATTAATACTATTTTGAAATCATTATAATGAAATAAATATGTTTTAGGTTATAATAATACTTTATAATAGAGTAATTATTCAATTATGGAATGTTAATAAATGACTGTAAATTGCTACAATTATTTATCCTAAGCATCTCTGTGACAAATTGATAATTATTTTTTTGGTATTTTCCATCAGATAATATGAACTTTAAATTACATTATAATATTTTGGATTAATATACTCTTTTGTGTTAATTTGATTCAAAAAGATAGAACAATAGAGTATATTATTAATCAATTATAATTTTAACTTCATTTAATTATTTTTTTGATAAGTAGCTTGACCCATAATATTATAAAGGTGACCCAAAAATAAAATCTTGTCTATTGGTGACACAGTTTTCATTTTTTTTTTGCTAAATTTGTAAATTTAGATAATTGTGTAATTTAAATATACTAGTTTTTTTTTATGTGCTTGGCACGAGATTTATTAGTTTTAGGTACTCGTTGTACATGTTTATTTATTTATTTTTTGGATTGTGTTTTGTAAAATTGTTTTAATTGTTTATTTTATTTTGATTAGAAAGAATATGATTGAATTTTAGTTATGTAGGTTAATGCATCAACCATAAATGAATGTTAGTTTTTATTGATAATATGATTTTTAATTTTTTTTTGGGTATTTTTGTGCTATTTTAGTGTTTAATAATTTTAACTTATTTTTTACTACATAAATAAATAATTAAAAGATTGACCAAATAGGAATATTTATTTAGCAAAAATGCAAGAGAATCGAGCAAAAATGCAAGAAGATCAAAATCCAAATTCACATTATCATCATCCTCTAGACAAACTGTTGCGGAAGCCCACTCTTTCTTACTATTAGACTCCATTCTCAAATATTTGTTTTTTAATATAGGTATTTTTAACTCACATATCCTAAAGGAGGGGTCTATTCTCAGACATTACCCATGAAGAAAGCTTTTTAGATATAAATAATTAAAAGATTTGCTAAGGTTAAAAACATAATGAATTGTATTAATAATTTATATATAACATCACGCCTAATTAAGTTAATTTGATTCAATATATTTGTTAGTTTGATAAAAATTATTAACAAAGTGAACACAGCATATTAATGAATTGTATTTAATATTTTATAATATTATTACCAATTACATTAATAACCAAAATGATTTTCTTGCATTTTTGCTTGATTCTCTTGACTTGCAACATATATTTTATTATTATTGGGTCCAATAATTAACATTTAATTTAAAGTTTTATAGTGATGGCCATTTCTCAGAATCAAGCAAAAATGCAAGAGAATCAGCACAAATGCAAGAGGATCAAAATCCAAATTCACATTATCATATTAATTGATTCTCTTCTGTGTTCACTTTGTTTATAATTTGAGTTTTTTTGTAGTAATAACACATAATGAGTGAATTGAGGAATTAAGCATCTATGTGAGAAAGCTTGAAAAAAGGATTAATAACCAAAATGATTCTCCTCCTTACTTCAAATTCATTAATTTTCTTTACTCTATTGTTACTTTATAGATATAAAGGGTAAAATAACAATAAACACAATAAAATTTTCTAAACATTTGTTCTATTTAAATTTAAATAATAAGAAAATAAATATTTAAGCTCTACTATAATGAAATAATGGAAAATTTCAAAGATTCATTTGAGGTTGACCATTGCCGTCTCAAACTTTTTGGAGGCAATGTTCTAATAATAAAAATGAGACATATGTGTCTTTAATATTTTATACATTTGACAAAAATATTTAGACATTTAACAAAAATAATTAGAGAAATTAATGATTTCATTTCACTCAATGAAAGAAATGAGAAGTTAACAAGAATTAGGGGGAAATTTTCTTCTTTCATCTAATGGAAAAGACAAATTTTTAAAATTTAAAAACTCTAAAAGAAGGGAGCCCAATGCAAATATTCTTCTTACATACTTAATCAACGGAAACTTAATCTCATTACCAATAGAGTTGTTAAAGCAATTAATTTTTCATATAGTGATGTTCATGATAATTGTTAATGAAATATTCCTTGCATTTTTTACCCGAATAATTAATGAATTTGCTATATGAAAAATTAATTGCTTTAACAACTCTATTGGTAATGAGATAAGTTTTGTCAATCTCAAATGAATCTTTGAAATTTTCCATTATTTCATTATATAGAATTTCTATAATTTCAATACCCTGTCAAAATAATTAAATCATGTTATACCCAATTGATTCAGTATGTTGGTTGATTTGTTTATAAAGTGATGTTTAATTCACGATTGAATCTGGTGGTTAAATTATGTAGGTTAATGCATCCAAAATATAGTGTGCGGATATATTATATTTCTTATTAGAATGTGATTATGAAATATTATTAATAATATTCTTGCTAAAATGCAAGAGGATCAAAATCCAAAATAATTAGGCATATATGATTGTAGTATTACCTAAGCAAATCTTTTAATTATTTATTTATGTAGTCAAAAAATAATTAAATTAAGTTAAAATTATTAAACACTAAAATAATACAAAAATAAAAAAAGATTAAAAAATCATATAATCAATAAAAACTAACATTCATTTATAGTTTTAAATATTTGATAATATGAGTGAGCTAATACGCACCTAATGATTTATTATTCTTCGTTGCAGCATAGCCTTTCACATCATTGGTAATTAAAAATTAAATATTTACACAATTTTTTAAATAAATAGATACGTATTAGCTATAATTACTAATATTGGATAATGCAAGAGAATCAAGCAAAAATGCATCGATGATAAAATATTATAATTTCTAATTCCATTATATTTTCTAATAGTGTCTACCAATCCAATATTAGTAAACACAAATATCAAGCTAATTAATTTAGCAATTATAGAATAAAATATTGGACGAGGAAGAGTGGACTTCCGCAACAGGTTATAGCTAATACTTAATAGGCATATATGATAAATTGACTAATAATTATTCATTATGGTATTGAAATTAAGTTTTTTTTTTTTTTTTCAGATGATGTGAAAGAAAAGTACATCAAGGTTGATAGGTCGTTTATTATACCTCAACTTTTCACGCCCAAACATCACCTTTACTGTGCAACAACTCTTACAATTTATGCAAACTCCCCATGATGGTCACTTCAAAGCTGCTCTTCATCTCCTTCGGTATCTCAAGTCCACTTCCACTCTAGCTTTGTTCTTCCCACAACAGAACTCTTTGAAGCTCAGAGCTTTTTGTGATGCCGATTGGGTCGCTTGTCCAACTACAAGGCGTTTTGTTTCCGGCTATTGTGTTTTTCTTGGAGAAGCTCTTGTTTCCTGGAAAACAAAGAAGCAAAACGTTGTCAGTCGTTCCTCTGCTGAAGCTGAATACAGAAGTATGGCAAATGCTACCTCTGAATTAATTTGACTACGCAATCTGTTGTCTGATTTTCAACTTGATTGCTCTTCTTCAATTCCTCTATACTGGCGATAATCAGGCAGCAATACATATTGCGGCAAATCCGGTCTTCCATGAAAGAACGAAACATGTGGATCTTGCTTGTCATTTTGTCAGACACCATGTTCAATCTGGTCTTATTGTAACTCCTCATGTCCATACAAAAGAACAAATCGCTAATCTTTTTACTAAAGGGCTCTCTCCACGTTTGTTTTCGACCATGATCTTGGTTACTCACCCGATCTCCAACTTAAGGGGGGGGGGGGGTGTTTGCGAAAGAATATAGAAGAGAAACTAGCAGCGGTAGCCAGGGTTCATAGAAACAAAGAAATGAAGAAAACACAAGTGACAAAAACAAACCTAAATTAAATCAACCAATCAGAGGCATTCACACAGATAGCCACGTTGGATAATATTTGATGTAAAGTCACACACTCCACACGTATAGATTAGGTAGTTATTCAGTGTAGACTAGTGTACAACATACAAGTTAGATAGCATAAATTGTAAATAATGCAACAGATTGTAAATTTATGAGAATGAGAAAACAATTTTCTCTGGAATTTTCTTCGTAACTTCCTTCATTTTCATGTCTTAGGGTTATCGCCTGCTCCTTGTTGGACTTGTTTTGGATTGGATATTCTTAATAATATTTTTAAGCATATGCTACTAATGGAAATGAATCCCGTTGTTTTCTTCACAAATCAGTTCTATAGTGATTAGCTAATTCAATTCAACTCCTTAATTGAAAAAAATTAGAATGATAAAAATTGCATTTCCGCTGATTCCTTAATTTTATGCTTTTTAATGCCACAATTAATGTGTCCATCTAAACTGCGGTCTTTTGAGATTTCTGAAGCTCCAAATTATCATCGGTCAAATGCATATATGTCACTTGGTTAATGTATACTTTGCCTCCAACATTTTGCTAAAAAATTATTTGGCTCTCATATTTTTACGAAAAGTTAGTTAGCTTCCTAATATTGTACTACCTCCAATTTTTTCATTTCTTTACACCCTAAAAACACAAATACCAATACAACCTTACTTTTTACTAATACCAATACAAAATAATAATAAACAATTATCAACCCTTTACAACACTTACTTTTTCACCAATACCAATACAGAAATAATAATAAACAATTAAACCTACTTATCCAAAAAGGAAACGCAAACAATTAAAAAAATTCCAAAAGAGAAACGTAAACAATTAAAAAAATTGAAAGTAGTAATAGACATGCAAAAGAATCTAGAAGTAATCGTCAGTTATCATTAAAATTTTACCTCTAATTAACCGAATGGATATATGGGTTTCAGTTTTTGATGAATCAAACAAGTTATTAATCGTAGAACATGTCTCATAAAAATCATAATGTAAAATCCAAAATGTAAACAAGGTGCACCCATAATTTCGGATATTGTGGCAAGAATGTAGCTCTCCCAAGCTGTTGTCTTATTCTTTTTATTAATTAATATTAGTTTTCTGCTTCCTATACCTTTAACTTATCTATAATTGGCACATTCATAAAACTATATATATTAACAATTCTTTGCAAAGCCTAAAAATTGAAGTCAGATTATAGATAAGAAAATGTTTCAGGTTGAAAATTGGCCAACAATCAGTCCATCACCATGTCTGTTTTGCTAACAATAACTTAGAAATTGTATGAACATTATGAAACTGAATCAATATATTAATTAAAAAAATTCCCAGTAATTAAAGCAACCGCCAGTAGCTCAACAATAAATCGAAAACTATCCAGGAAGTAATGTTTATAGCAAAAAGTCAAATATATCATCAATGTTGAATCCGAGAGACAAAGAGAAGGAAACTATCAGTCAATTTAATATTCTGGTTTACATCTAAATGATAAATCATTTTCTCAACAAATGTTTATGGGAATAATTTTGCACTTGTTCCATCTTCTGTGGAAAGATCCTATTTAAACAGCAAACCAGTTTTATATGCACATTCTTTGTTAGCGAATTGAATTTGAAATACTGATTCTATAATGCAGTACACTTCTCAGAAGCAACAGGTTCTAGCAATTACTGTACACAAATTCTAGTCTCAAGAATGATAAAAAATCCCAAAATTGAATACTTTTAAGAAGCAAATTTTCTCAAATTTTAGAAAATCATGATACAACACCAAGCATCGATAGATAGTTCTCTAGGAGTATGGAAGCCATTACAAAACAAAATAAGTGCAGATAATTAGAATTTATGGCATCAAGAAACAAAATGAGTGAGGAAAAAAAACCATACTATTTTGCCAGTTTTGCAAAAGAAATATGAAACAACTAAATAAGCCTAAGACATTGGCATATTACATTGAAAGCATGGCATATTACATTGAAAGCATGAATCTAACAAGCTCACCTAGATTATCCGGTCATATCATCTCCAGTATCCTTGTCTTCATTTTAGTTATACGTTAAAACACCGTGTGTAACGAGTGCTTCATGGAGGTGAAACAAAAAATCTGGCTTAATTCCTTCTAACATCTGAAGAAGTACTGCAGGATGCAACAACATCTGCAGGGAAGAAAAAGTAAAGTAACAGAGCCAATACACAACTGTACATAAGAAACTTAGATAACACAAAACATAAACGAATACATACATGTTCTGCACAGTTTCTACAAAAATGCAGAAACGACAATGGAGAGTCATCGTATTTTAATTGCAAGACTGATTCCCCTATAAATAGAAAATTAAACTAGAAAAAAGTTAGTATTTAATAACAAACACGTAAACAAAGAAAAAGAGAGCAAAGAGAAATGAAAGATTTAAAACACAACAATTTTTTTCCTTCTTTTTCTTCATACTGCCTCTCATACAAAAACATAAACCTCTTTATGGAGACAATGGAATTCTCTAGAACATAGATTACAGCCACTAGTTTTTAACTTCAAATTCATATTTAAATTCAAAATAAAGCTGACATAAGCAGAAATTTACAGAAAATTCCAACAGTCCTCTATGCTGAAATTTCTGCAAAATTTTAAATCTTAAAAGAGCTGAACTTCATTCAATTTCTGCAGCAAAACAACAATTTAAATTTTTACTTGTTTCAAGTGCATGAAAGTGTGTTGGAAGAACAGATTATACAGCCAAAGAGAAGAATGTGATTTTCCACGACAACCAAAATAACAGAGCAGCAGCTGTAAATCCTTAATGGCGCGCAGAGAGAAAAAATAGAATAGCTAACAAATATGATTTTATGGCTGATAGAGCACTAATTCGTTTGACCACAACATATATAAAATACTGGAATTTATTTATTTATTTGCGAACTACAACAAAATATATATATATATATATATGTAGGCACCAACTTATGGGAATCAATTTTTATACCTCTGCAAGAAACATTATACATATGTTACAGGTAAAAAAATCAAACCACCCCCACCTTCTGTTTCTGTGTACTGCAACTTCATATACACACTTCTTTCTCAAACTTTATTCCCAAGCAATAGACAACTAGGTATTAGTTAATGAAGGTAAAGTAAAGTAAAGTAGATAATGACATGTCTTTTCCGTATACTAAATCACAAGTGCCGACTAATCTAAGTTTGGTTCTACAGAATCACAAGTAAGAGTGGCAAAACGCAATATTTTAATAATTTAGAATCAGTATAATAGTTTTTCAAAATTCAAAGTCCATGTAGCATCAACAAGTCTACATAACAAAAAAGGTAATGATACAAGGCATGCTGCACCAACAAATTCAAGGCATGCATTGAGATACATTGGCCCACATAAAAAAGAAATTGTCTTTTATACAGCCAGTGTACCAACAAGCCGACGCATCTTTTATCTTTAGCATAACAAAAAAAGGGTTAACTTTAACTTTTAACCATACATGACCTCTCACGCATGTCTCACAAAGAAGAAATTATTACAAGAGATGTTGATTAGTTTAAGATAAAAATTAAATTTATGTTTGGCTAACAGGATTTGTTAGGGGTTGAGGATTGTGTCCAACCCTTGCAAGTTGTAGGGTGGTGACAAAAGTAAGTCTCAAGGCATGTTCTTGGAAGAAAGATTACCTATTATTGGTCAACTTTTGCAAATCTGGATTTGTTATTAGCCCAAAATCTAGCTGGCAGAAAACACTTATATAAGGCCTATTGAAACATTTCATATACAGTGAAAATTTTTTTGTATTAAAATTAAAATTACAAGTACACAGTAGCATAGAGGCACATGTAATAAAATGTTTATGGGTTTTGTTCTTTCTAGCCATGGCTGTTGTTGAGCTAAAAGCTGATTCACTTACAAATGGAACTGCTCAAGTCAATGCAACAGGTTTAGATCTTCAACTTCCTAATGTAGTTAACATTATACAAGGAAGTCATAACAAGACCAATCAAGAAGTGCTGCTCAACAACAAGAATAGATATGGTGGGTATTATAGAGGATGAGGAGGTGGTGGTGGAAGTGGATGGGGAGGTGGTGGCGGCAGATATTAGAAATGGGGATGTGGTGGTGGTGGTGGTGGTGGCCGGAAAGGGAAGAGAAGAGAAATTAACAATAGGCAAGTGCATGAGAAGAGTATCATTAGCAATGAATAATACAGGTTAGGAGAGTATGCAGAATGCATGGAAAAGGAAGGTGTATAGGAAAGAGATTGGATTGTCCACTTCACTGTGGTTGACCTTGTTTTTATCACAGCCAACATATGTGCAAAGCTCATTGTCGACATCCTTAAATTCATTTTTGCTTCTTAATTAATTTCATTTAAGAGTGTTTTTCTTTCTGCATTTTGATTAGTTAGATTGATAATTGCTAATTTAGATTCAGTGGTGTGTGCAATGTACTAAAAATGTTGTACCATTTTTGTGACTTCATTTTGTCTTATTATATGACATTAGGGGTGAGGAATTCAAACCCTACTATTTTGTTCATTCATAAATAAATTTGTGTTATGCCTGTACTATTTGACATATATTCTTTTTTTCTTCTTTTTTTTAACCCCACTTTTGTTTGGAAATTTGTTAAGTATGATTTTGTAATGTTGAGTTGAAATAACTTCAAATTTCAACTCAAATCATACTTATAAATATTAGACAACGACTCATAGAGCTAGCTGTCTAAAGGCATGGTTCGGGCTGTCATTGGGTGGTAGAGCAAATTCCAACACTCATTTCGAAAAAAGAAATGACACGAAGCAAATTCCATTAATTATACCTCCCTCACCCCATCCAAACATAGTGTAAGCTTCTCTGATTCAGTGGGAGTTTTGAGAAATACTCATCCAACCTTACAAAATTTACAAAAGCAAAGCTTTATTCTTGTTTTCAGTTAATTTGAACCAGTAAATATAATGTCTGTATTAATAATTAATTAAAGAACAAATAAGAAATTACCTAGGATGCAACGCATTTTAGCAGTAAACGACACCACCCTAGGAAAGTTTTCTAGTCTCTTCCCAATTGATCTCTTCTTCATCTGTCTTTTCTTCTTCAACAGTATACTTCAAACTCCACCCAATCTTCCCGACTCCAACCATACCGATCCTTCCCCATTCCAAATTATATGAGAGGGTATCATTATACTCTTTCTGCATGATATGAGATAACAAAATTAATATTCAACAAAATAATTGCAAAAAATAAAAATAAAGAAACCATCGTGCTTCAGATAAAGAGAAAAACCAGCTCTAAGTATTTTGGCAAAGACTTACCTTAAGTAGTTATGCTTCGAGCTGGGAAGATTCCTTCCATGTACAAAACATACCCACAATGGGGCGGCGGAGCAGCCAAAGGTGGAGTGCGGAGGAGAAAAAACGATCAATTTATGTTGGAAGGAAATTACCTAAATGCCACGCTAAAAAAATGTTGTCATTTTTAGTAGATGAAAAAAATTAGAAAACGTAAATCTATGTTCAAACCGAAAACCAAATCGAATGCAGATAAAACCAATAAAGAACCGAAATCATGCACTTAAAATTCAATCTGTTGCAGAAAAAATTGTAAAGAAACTGCTGGTAGTCTTTCTTTCTTTTCACATGTACAAAACAAAGTATACTAAACGGTTTCGGCTCGGATCGGTTTTAAACCAAAAATTCCAGCATGCCTTATTTTATTATTATTATTAAAAAATCTGAAAAAATAAAAAAAAATAATTTTCTAAGAAAATAATCTTTTTCGCATCTGAATCTACCACTTCTCCATTAGCCTCATATGAATGTTCAAGAAAAAGACACAGAACAGCACAATCATCATTGTTGTTTTATTATTCATAATTAAAAATTCAAAGATATAATGAATTTTAATAGGAAAAAACAGTCATCTTCCAACCAAGTAAAATCAAACAAATCAATCTATGCATTCTAGACATTAATCAGAGCTGGTATAAAAGATTAGATTCTTCGAGCTCTCCTTCAATATTTCTATTTTGTTTTATTTTCAAA
>CATIWJ010349898.1:0-47655 GCA_949640765.1 Croton laevigatus | reverse complement strand
TTGTCTTCCATATAGACAAAATAATGATGCCCTTCCAAAGCTAATGCTCCACTATGTATTAATGCTATCTTCTGTAATATTGTAGCTTCTGTACTTGTAATATAGCAGAGAGCAGAAAACAGAGAGTGTGAGAGGAAGAGAGAAGAGTGGTGTGGTGTGTGTGTGTTTCTTGTAGAGAGAAAACTTAAATTTGTGTGAGAGGGTTATTTTTTGTAGTTGAGTGAGAATTGCTCTTCCTGTAATTCTATTACGTGATTAATAGAAGAATTTTCAACCCTAACAGTAACTATAATTGTAATAAAATAGCCTAATTAAACTTTAATCACATAGCTTAATTATAAACTTGTTGACCAAAGTTTTAGAGTCGATCACTAGACTTTGACTATGCAAAAGAACACAAAGGAATCATGAGTGCAATTTCAAGTTCATGAAACTTGAAAAATCATCCCCCAAAATTCCTTTCGTTTTGGTTAAAGAAAGTTCCTTTTGTGTTGCAACTTGTTTGGTTACACTTGCTCCAACCCAAACTCCATTGAGCATGGACCCTTAGTAGTGACTAGAGATTCATTACTTATTAGTGAGGATCACATTTAGGGCACATATAGAAGAAACAATTTGTAATAATCTACCTAAAGAGTGAAATAAAGAAGACATAAAATAATTATATTATTGTTATTCATTGAAGTGGAAAGAAAGATTGTTAGGAAGTTGTCATTTTCATTACCCATATTTTAGCATTATACTTGTCTTTCCACCTAGATTTGTGAATTAGTGCTATTTGAGTAAATCAAAGTCCCTTTTTTTTTTTCCCCAATTGAGAAGTGTATATCGGTAGTTTGATTCAAACTCAATTTAAATTAGACTATAAAATTATTAATGTCAATTGCGGTAGTTCGATTCAAACTCAATTTAAACTAGACTATAAAATTATCACTGTCAATTGCAGTTTCAATGTCAGACAACCATATATTCCAACCTTATTCTAATTTTTCCAAATTAGAAATATTATATTCATACAATTCATATATGTTTATATTCTTATTGGATTTTTCCTATAATGTTATGAGTGGGTGATGATGTTATAGTCCACAAGAGCTACTATTATATTGGTCAATGACTTTCCAAAAATGCCATTATGCTACTACAAATGTAATTTTATCCAATTTCTCTAAATAAACCAAGCAAAGCTACAAACTTTACCAAAAAAACAACAACACAAACATCTCTATTAAGTAGAAGGAAATCCTATCAAGTGAAGCTTGTGATAATTGGTCCCCATCTTGGATTCAGAATATACTTTAGTATACACTTTGGATATTTCAGAATAAACCATTCTCTTTATTTCAATCACATTTTATTGCTTTTTGCTAATCACTTCTGCTAATTAAGTGATTTATTAACCCTTAATCTATAGTTAAAGAATTAATGCAAAAAACAATGGAATTAGCTATAAGATATTTTTTTTTTCGCTTGATTATAATATTCAATGGTTAAAAGTAAACAAGTAATTAATGAAAGGCTGTGGAAGGGACTATTTTTAATTTCTTTGACTTAAAGGCATGCAATTGATGGTGTGAATAAGAAATTGTCAGAATTTTTAAGAAATAATGTACCAAAGTATATTCTTTATATGCTGTTTCTAAAATAATGTTAAGAAATTATAATGAATTAGTAATCAATTAAGAAGTGAACATGTGGAAGCCATTATTCTTTATTTTCCATTATTATAGAAGAATCTAAATTTTTTTTATATTTCTGGTAAGCTCATAGTTTATGCTGCCATGTGCTTCTTTTCTTGAAGAAATGCCAGGCAAAAGAGAATTCAAACTCTAACTATAGATTTCCTGATAATGCCCTTCAAATAAGAATCAAAACCCATAAATATTTTAAAATAATAATAAAAAAAGATCTATAATTCATTGATGTGCTAATGAAATTGAGTTATTTCAAACGAAAATCATGCTCGATATTAGAGTATCTCCAATAGTAACGTGGATTACTTTAATCCATGCCATATCAGAAAAATAAAAGAATTTGTTCACTAATACAAATGTGTATTAACGGAGTAAAGCTGATATAGATTAGATATTATCTAATCCACCTTCTATTTCTAGACGGTCTTCTAAACAATATTTAGATTTATGGTAGATTGTAATTGGTTCACATATTAAATTATAATTCTAAAATAGAAAAAAAAATAATAGAAAGTGTTACATTGTGTTACATTGGAGATAAAATTTTAAAATTAAATGTCTACTTATAGAAATTCACCTATTATATAGTACACATAAGCCAATAAAACATACTGCATTGAAAATGCATTTAATTTTTTTAAGTAAATTTTTAGAATAAAAGTATTAATTTTGAAGCATTTTATAAATTTTACTATATAAAATTACTGTCTATAAAAGTTAATTTTTTAAATATTTTAACATTTTACATGATTATTAAAAATAATTAAACACTATTTAAATAATTAATTTTATTTTAATCACAGGTTAATTTTAGAATGTTTGATATGGATGAACCATGGAAAGAAAAAATAAGAACTATTTGAAAAAATAAAAATATCTTTTAATAAATCATGTAAATTTACCAAATTATTATTCATTTGAAAGAGTTAAGAAATTGATTATTGACTAAGTAAAAATAAAGCGATTATTTGACGTTAGTATTTCTTTTATTTGTCGATCTGCCATCTACTAATTGTATTTTGGATATATTAAGTTTCGATAACTAATAAAATTGCTACATTATAAACTTTAAAAAAAAAAATTTTGGAAAGAGCGAAGATGGGCAGTTTAGTCAACTTCCATGAGCTTAATTAACTGTTTTCTAATTTTTTAAGAATGGTTTAGTTAAAGTTTTATGTGTTCGTGTCGTGTCTGATACTGTTGGTATATTCTGTGGCGTATCCATACACAATAGTGCCTATATCTCATTGGCTACGGAACACGCGCTCTCTCGTAAAACCTTCAACGTCTACCATTCTTCAGAGAAACAGAACAGAAGAAGACCACCACCCTCCTTTGTTCTGCAATGTTTTTGACCCTTGATCATGGCATGATGGATGGGGTTTGGGGAGGAACTTAACCTCTCTGAATTCCCAGTATATTTTCTCGGCAAAGAAAGTGGGAGAAAATCAGAAGAACCTGTTTTTCTTTGCAAGTTCTGAACTGGGTCGAGTTCTTTTTTGGTTTGCTTGTACAGATTCATTGCTGGTTTTTCTTGATGAGGGCTTATATGGTTCGTTCTTTTGATATATAGAAGAGGCAGCTGGTAAAGTTTTCAACTTTTCTTTTCTATATATGATTTTTTGGTATGTTTTTGCTTACATGCATAGACTTATTATGCATATATGGTGTTTGTTTGATTATATTGTGGCTTTGGAGGTTCTTTTTTTATCGTAAAATGATGGTTTTTTTTTTTTTTTTGTTCTTGAGGTCTTAATAATCAGGGGAAGTTTAAGTTCTTGTTATTTGGTATTGCTTTTTGGCTTTTTGGTGTTAGTTATGTCATTCCACACCTAATACTGTTTAGAATTTAGTTTGGAATTCATTTTTTCTTTTGGGAAATAATGGAATATGAAATTTCAGAGTATACCATGTGAATTTAATTTGGCGCAATCGAAGAAAATGGTATTGGTAATTTGTGAACAGAGGAGTATGGTTGGTGGAATTTGAGATTTGTAATGATATAGAAGTTATAGAGTTTTTATTCAGGAAAGATAAGGTAATAGAGCTTTTAGGCTCCTAAATAAGAAAGTCCATGTTCTGCCATGTTCTGTTGCATTTCCACTGTGTCAAATGAAAAAAAAACACATAATTTTGGTTAATGGGTTACTTATTGAAGGCTCCTGAAATGTTTAAGATACCTTTAGGTGCTATTCATAATATGAACTTGGGGTGTTCATTTTTTTTGTTTGTTTGTGATAAAAACGATTATAATTATTAAGAATGATAGATATTATGCCACAAGTATTCTATCTCTTCCATTCGTAAGATATCTTGGTTGATTTATGATTTATCTGCTTATATTTTCTGTAAACAATATCAATTATGTTGATGTTTTGGCTGGTGTAGATGGAGAAACATAAGCTTTCTACTACTGAAATTGGCTATTGAATCAAGCTGTGAAGACATATCTGTATATGACCTGGTCTTCTTGCAAATTTTCTGCTGGTTTAATGAACTCTTTTGGTGTGGCAAATCTTCTTTGGCATTAGATCTACCCAGCAGAAAGTTTGGCTTGAAGAAAGGCAAACCTCGCATATTTTCTTTTCAAAGACCCAAATCTTTTGGGCATGAAAGTTGATTCTGAATATTTTGTTGTTACGATTCAGCTCGTGCGGGCAAATCTCCTTTGGCAAAGTTACTGAAGTTTCCTTTAGCTACATAGTTCACCTGACAGTGAATAACTAAGCTGAGTTGGTACTTTCAGATAACAATTATTTATTATCAACTTCATTACTGAAGATTGCAACCTTGCCACAGAGCTGAACAGCTTTGATTCTTTTTGTGGCAACAATTTCTGTATTGAAATCTTCTTTGGAAGTTTCTTCGTGGAAGAGCTTCAGTCCATTTCTTGGGCAAATCTCCTTTGGCAGCAGGAGTCTAAGTTGACTCCATTTATCCCTGTAGGGCAAATCTCCTTTGGCATTTGGGAGTCCTGAGTTGGCTTCCCTTTTATCACTTCAAAAGGCTTCAGTGTACGATCTTTGTTCCCGGAGGTGAAGATATCATCTTGGAATATCTACGTTGAAGCTTCACAACATTACCACAAATAAACTAACATCAAAAAGAAAAAAGGATTAAAGATTCGCATATGGATATGCTTTCTAGTGATTCTGATTGGGAAAGTTCCAGTGACAGTGGCAGTGAGCTTGAGTTTATGTATGCTGGGCAGGCTCATTGCATTTTTTCAAGCTTGGAGGAAAGCATAGGCAAAATTGATGATATCCTCTCATTTGATAGAGGATTCGTCCGAGGGGACATTGTTTGTTCTGTTGCGGATTCATCTGGACAGATGGGGAGGATAGTAAATATAAAAATGTCTGTAGACTTGGAAAACAGTAATGGAAAAATCATAAAGGATGTCGATTCCAAGAAGCTTTTGAGGATCCGCCCCATTTCATTGGGAGATTATGTGGTTCATGGACCATGGATAGGAAGGGCTGAGAAAATTGTTGATAACGTCTCTATCGTCTTTGACGATGGGACCAAGTGTGAGGTAACTGCACTGGACAAAGAAAAGCTCTTGCCTATTTCTCCTCACATGCTTGAGGATTCAATGTACCCCTATTATCCAGGACAGCGAGTTCAGGTTAGGCACTCTGCTGTTTCAAAGTCTGCTAGATGGTTATGCGGTTCTTGGAAGGAAAACCAAGATGCAGGCACCATTTCTTCTGTAAAAGCAGCTCTTGTACATGTTGATTGGATTGCCTGTGCTCATGTTGGTTATGAAGCAAGTTTGTGCAGCCCTCAGCGTCTGCAGGATGCAAAAAACTTGACTCTATTGCCATGCTTTTCACATGAAAGTTGGCAACTTGGTGACTGGTGTTTACTTTCTGATTGTAAAGGAGCGAAGAACCAGATGGGATTTGGAGGTTCTAACCTTCAGCTCATTAATGAGCAAGATAAGATAGGAAAAGCATCAAAGACAGTTGGTTCTTGCTCCAATTTCAGTGAAATCTATGTTATTTCAAAGACAAAAACAACCCTCGATGTTTTATGGCAGGATGGTAGCCGCTCATTGGCCTTGGATTCACAGTCTCTGGTCCCCATAAATGTCGTTAATGGTCATGAATTTTGGCCAGGGCAGTTTGTCATTGAGAAGGGTGCTTGTGATGACCCTCATGTCTCCAACAACCAAAAATGGGGAGTTGTAAGCGCTATGGATGCAAAGGAACACACAGTTAAGGTGAAATGGAAATCAGTTATAGTTAATCAGGTGACAGATGTGCAGACCAACTGGGTGGAAGAAACTGTTAGCGCTTACGAACTCGTCGAGCACCCGGACTTCTCCTATTGTTTGGGTGATATTGTATTTATAAATGATCAACCTGACAACACTCATTTGAGCAGGAAGATGAGCTTGGGTGAAAAAACTGATACAGAAAGCAAGGACAGTAACAGGAACCATATTCATTATCCTTATGATGGTTACTTGTCCTGTATTGGCTATGTTACAGGCTTTAAAGATGGTGCTGTGGAAGTGGCTTGGGCATCTGGCGTTGAAACCAAGGTTTGAGCTCTAGCTATTTTGATTGAAATTCTGTGGTGCTAATAACAAAATTCATCAGCGCTAGTTTAGTTGATCTTCTCTCAGACATGTATATTTGCTTGATATTGTTTTCGATTGAACTTATTGCTGCTGCTACTTATGGAAATATACAAGACTATTTGTATCAATCTTAAATAATGGTTGACCTAATGTTTAAGATGACTGGTGGTTTTCATCCATTGTCAGTGACAGCTTGAAGCATCCATCTTAACAATTTGTCATGCATTGTTTACAGGTTTCACCAAATGACATTTTTCGTATAGATAAATGTGGAAGTTCAGAAACAATTTCTGCAATCAATGAGCAAAATGTTGATGAAATGAATTTGAATCAAGAGATGATTAATCTTGATGTACAATCCCCTAGCTTGAAAGGAAAGGTAATTCTTGTTCTCTCTTTTTCGTTTGAGAAAAAAAATGGCAGCAGATTTTCAAATTTGGAAATTTATATCAGACATGAAAAGCTTGAATATAGGAAATAACAGTAGTTTCATTTCAGGATTTGCTGGGCTCTAATGGCAACAACGAATGCAAAAGGTGCGAGAAATCAAGTCTCTTTTTTCTTCCTGAATCCACTGTTGGATTTTTCAAGGGCATTGCATCAAGTATATTTGGATCCTTTGGTTCTACATCGCTCTCCAGCCCATTACCATATGACCCGATTTCTAAAGATGACAATCAGTCGAAGACAGTTGAAGAGAAAGGAATTCTAGAAAACTGTGATTTCTGCACAGAGATGCAACCTCAATCTATAATAATAAAAGATGAGGTTACAAGTTTACATTGGGAAGTCGATCGCATTCAGGACAACAGAAAGATCCAACCTTTATTGGAGATCAAGAATGTGGAACAGTTCAGGCAATTTGAAATGGTCAGTGATTGTTCTGATCACCACTTCATTGATGGTTCAGGCAAGGGATTGTCAATGTCCCTGGTAAGAAACTGCTCCATTTCCACCAATAAATGTATTAGTTAACCTGTTTAAACAGTTATGAAATCTTTTCCTCGTTCTTCTTCCCTTAACAGGTGAAAAGAAGTTGGTTGAAGAAGGTCCAACAAGAATGGATTACTCTAGAGAAAGATCTTCCTGGTTAGCACCTCTGTCCTTTTTATGCTTCTCATGGAGTGTACTTTTGATCATTGTTTCTTATTCGCTTTTGTGTTATATTAAGATTTGTGATAACTTCCACAGAATCGATATACGTTCGCATCTATGAGGATAGAATGGATCTTCTTCGAGCTGCAATTGTTGGTTCATCAGGAACGCCCTATCATGAGGGGCTGTTCTTTTTTGATATCTATCTTCCCCCAGAGTATCCTCGTGAACCTCCTGTAAGTTAGAGGGTGTTTGGCATAGCTTAAAAGCAGTTTTTAACTTAAAAGTCAGCCATTTTCCTGTTTGTCAGTGTTTATTTATTTTGGCTATTAAGTTGTTTTCTTAAAAGCAGCAAAATGCATGAACTCATTTGTTGATGTAATTGATCTCTCGTGCACAGTTGGTACACTATCATTCTGGCGGGCTTCGTTTGAATCCTAATTTATACGAATCTGGAAAAATATGCCTCAGTCTCCTCAACACATGGACGGGGACGGGCTCTGAAGTGTGGAATCCAGAAAGATCCAATATTCTTCAAGTTCTTCTCTCCCTCCAGGCTCTTGTGCTTAATGAAAAACCTTATTTCAATGAATCTGGGTACGACAAACTGATTGGAAGAGCCGAGGGAGAGAGAAACTCAATGAGCTATAATGAGAATGCATTCCTCATGACTTGGAAATCCATGCTTTACCTACTTCGCCACCCACCAAAGGTAAAATTATATCCATTCTTGAATCAATTTGCTTCATTTTGCATTGACTCATTATTTGTCAACTTCTTAATTATGCAGCATTTTGAAGCACTCATAGAGGAACACTTACAGCGACGATCACAGAATATTCTATTGGCCTGTAAAGCTTATTTAGAAGGAGCTCCAGTAGCTTGCTTAATTGGATGTGAAGGGGGAAGTTCAACAGGATTCAAAATCATGCTTGCCAAGATCTTTCCGAAACTGGTTGAGGCATTTTCTGGGAAAGGAATTGATTGCAGCCAATTTGCAGAGGTAGCAAACTAAAAATGTGCAGGCCAATACATTTGTATCATATGTATATCATGTCAAAACGTACTTGATGATGGAGTGCTTTGTCTGGTTTGTGTTTTGTAAGAAAGAATAAAGAATGGAGGATTTCTGGTTTGAAACATCCTCTGGTGTTGATGTTTGTATTTTAAGGGTGTTAGAAAAGGAGTTGCAGTTAAAAAAAAAACATTAATAGAACTCAATTCCTTGTAATGTGATTATAGTAATGTATTTGTGCTTTAATAATGATTAATAAAATAATTATTATGTAATTACTTATTGTATCTTTTTCTTTTTTTCATACATCAACTTGTATTCATCAAATAATAGTAGTAAATATCAACTTTAAAATTTTTAATTTAGTATATGTCACTTAGTTTTAGTTTCATAATTTAAGCGAATAACACTTTTTATTGTTAAGTTATGTTTATGTATATGAATATATATATGTATATATACCAATATATATATATATATATATAAAATCAAAATACTATTTAATTAATTTTTGAAATTTGCACTATTTATTTTCTATAAATTTATTTTAAAACTATGATTTATTGAAGCCTTTAGAATATTGAAAACAAAATTTTCCAAAAATTAGTATTCCATATATATATTTTTTTTTTTGACGAAGTCTAATTAATTTTGTTATTTGACATGGTTGATAGTACTATATAGATATCCGGGTCGGGTACTCTAACAAAACTCGAGAAAACGGATCTATACGTCACCCGTCTCCGGCTGCCTATATTTACAAGTTTCTTCAACAGTGATTTCTTTCCTTCGAGGAAGAGTAATGGAGGAAACTGGCAATCTTCCTCAATCATCTTCATTACAGAGGTATAATAATTTCCAAATGAACCCTTCAAAAATCCTTAAATTCCTTTACACTTCTTCTCTTCTCTTCTCCTTTTTCTTTCTTCTCACTCCTCCGACGGTAATAGCAACAACAGAGTCTATTTCACCCTCGAATTTTCTATCGTATTATGGCCCTCACTGTAACCATATAGTCCCTCAGTCTCCATCTTCTGATACCCACATGACTTTTGTTTCCGGCGAAGACAAGATCCTCCATTTTGATATTGCTTACGTCACCGGCGGTAGCCCAGTCCTTCACAAAAGGGCTGATTCCGATGAAGCTAGTTCCCCTTCAATTTCGCTTTCCTTTCGCCCAAAAGGACGTAGCATTTCTCTTACCCGAATTCCACGCGTGCTTAAGTTACAAGCGACTCTTCGATTTCATTTTCCTCTCCATTTTAACATGACATGGAAACGGAATTTGAAGGAGATCAGGTTCCGGCCGCCGAGAATTCCAATGAAGGCAGGATCCTTGAGTTTCGAGTTATCTGGGTTTTGGTCGATGGATACTGGAAAGCTGTGTATGGTTGGATCTGGATCGAGTTATCCTCATTATGGTATTTTAGGTTCTTCCAATGTTGTTTTAAAGCTTAATTATCCATTGCATTTTAGTAATATTAGTAGCTTGATCAATGGGGTTTTAGAGAGTTTGAATGATAGAGGTAGTTCTGGTTATTTTGAGCCTGTTTCAATTTTGGGTATACCTCATTTTGGTGAATATAAATACACATTGATAGATAGGGAAAGTAATGCATGTGTTGGAGGAAATGATGGAAATAATGAGAATTTACATTTAGAGTGGGTTCGTCCTAGTTCTTGTTTAAGTCAATTGTATAAGTATGCTAAGAATCTAGAATTGGATTATGACGCGGAATGTGGTGGTAATAGAAGTGTTAAATGTAACCCTCTTGGTAGGGATCATGGGACCTTGCCCAAGTTTATGACTATTCAAGGATTCAGATGTGAACGTGGAGGTGGGATTCGGCTTTTGCTAGGATTTTCCAAGTCTGGGTCTTATGAGTCTGGTCCTTTTAGTTATGATAGGGTGTTTGATCCTAATAGAATGTTGATTGGTCAGGGAATGTGGGATAATAAGAAGGATAGGCTTTGTGTAGTTGCTTGTCGAGTTTTGAATTCAAAGGATTCATTAGTTAATGCTTCTGTTGGTGATTGCTCAATTCGCTTAAGCTTGAGGTTCCCTAAGACCTTAACAATTACACAAAGGAGCATTGTTGTGGGGGAAATTTCAAGCACTATGACTGCGAGTGAAACTGGCTACTTCGATAAAATCAAGTTTAGCGGTTCTGGGAATTGGATAACAGATCTTCCTGGTCTAAAGTATCAGTATACTACACTTGGAAAGGTAAGTGAAGAGTGTCCAAAATCAAAGACCATGAAAGGCGGAGGAAAGGCATATCCTAATGCTTATTCCTCAGACATGAGATTCCAAATGACAGTGAGAGATGATAAAGGACAAATATCACAGGGTTATGCATTCCCATTGTTTGTAGGTGATCAGCTTTTTCAGCCTTTTCAAATGAATAGAAACCAAAATGGTATTCTAAATATGAGCTACAAAATGAGCTTCACGACTTCTTCCAAATTGAAGTCGGGTGATAAGCCTTCATCGGGTGTATCAATAGAAATTTCTGCTGAAGGGACATATGATAATGAAACTGGTGTTCTGTGCATGATAGGCTGTTCAAATTCAATGTTACATGTTGCAAACTCAACAAGAAATGAACCTGCAGACTGCGAGATCTTGATCAACGTTTACTTTTCTTCTCTGAATGCAAAGACTTCAGGTAATATCAAAGGAACCATTAAAAGCATGCGGCCAAAGTCAGACCCTCTTCATTTCCATAAACTTGAGATATCTTCAAACTCAATTTATACAAGTCAAGCTGCAGAATCTATCTGGAGAATGGACATGGAGATCACCATGGTTTTGATTTCTAATACTCTCGCCTGTGTTTTCGTGGGTTTGCAACTCTATCATGTGAAAAAGCATCCAGATGTGCTTCCCTTCATTTCCTTTGTGATGCTTATAATTCTTACACTTGGTTACATGATACCTCTACTACTGAATTTTGAAGCTTTGTTCATGTCAAATCATAGCCGACAAAACAATTTTCTCGACAGTGGTGGATGGCTTGAAGTAAATGAGGTAATAGTAAGGGTTGTAACAATGGTAGCCTTTCTTTTGCAATTCCGTCTGCTCCAACTCAGTTGGTCTGCCAGGCAAAATGATCATACCCATAAAAGTTTGTGGCTTTCTGAGAAAAGGGTTCTCTGTTTTTCCTTCCCTTTATATATAGGAGGCGGTTTGATCTCTTGGTACGCTCATCAATGGAATAATTCCCACACAGGTCCATTTTTACATCCTCGCAGGTTGGGTTACCATCATCATTATCACTTTCAAGACCTTAAATCTTATGCCGGTTTGATTCTAGATGGTTTTTTGCTTCCCCAGATAATGTTCAATGCATTTTTGAACTCCAAAGAAAACGCTCTTTCCTCTGCATTTTATGCTGGGACAACTATTGTCCGATTACTGCCTCATGCATATGACCTCTACAGGGCACATCATTCTGCCTGGTCGCTTGATTGGTCATACATATATGGAAATCACAAGCAGGATTTTTATTCAACTGCATGGGACATCATTATCCCAATTGTTGGTCTGCTTTTTGCTGCCTTTATTTACTTGCAGCAGCGATTTGGTGGCCGGTGCTTTTTTCCGACGAGATATAGAGGAACTTCCAAGTATGAAAAGGTTCCTGTTGTAAACAATGATGATGTGCAAGGGGAAGTTGTTAACTGAGAGTTATATATAGTTTTGTATAGCTTAGACTGCTTTGGATCCATACTGAAGTACTTTTATCTTATAAATACTTGTGTATACAGTTTGATGGCAATTTATTGATTCAATATTCTGGAAGTTAGATGTTTCTTTCTTGTTATTTTCTCCCATTACTACTATAGTATTAGTTAAAAGCCACTTTTAAGCAATTTTTTTTGGGTTAAAAACCAGTTAGTTTGTTCGTTTGAGTTTCCTTTTTAACTTTTTAGTTGTTTTATAAAAGTAGCAAAATGACAATAGTCTTAAAAAAATTATTTTCGTAAAGGTTAATCCATATAATATTTAGTTTTTATTGTTAAACTTAACAACTATTCAAAAACTGGATAGTTACTAAAACAATTAACCGAACTAAATTTTCACATTAACTTTCAAATTTTCAATAAACAATTCTGTTGTTGAAATTCACTTTTGATCAACAAAATTAACATAATATTTTCAATTATATCCAAAAAATGGACAACATAATATACATTAGCTTATCAGATGATATAAAGGATCAATATTTCTTTCCCTTAAAGATACTAAAATGCTGGTCAAGCCATTACCAGTAATCTTGACAAGAACATAACCCCTCCTTAAAGTGGTGGAACCGAAGCCTATCTCTAACTATAATTTCTCTATTAGCAACAACTGAAATACATTTAATTGCCCAATGACAATCCTCACACATTCGTAGATTCTTTACAACCCTGATAGGAACTTCAACATCATTGCTCATTTTCAATAACCCAAATGCTATAGCAAGCTTTTCACTATGGTATCTAACTGCGAATTCCCTTTCTTCTTCTTCCAATTCATGCAGTACTGTCTCAGACACTGCTGCATAACCTAATTCTCTACACTTTGAAATTAGTTCATCCAAATATCGGTAAATTTCATTCGTCTCAGGGTGGGATGTGTCTCCCATGCTAAACAAATAGGTTTTCCTATCAACTTCTATTGTGCTATAGCCAACGTCCTTCTTTAATCGCTTTTGGATCATAATGTTTCTAACCATTTCGACTCTGTCCATTCTACCTGCCAGAGCATATATATTTGAGAGCAGTACATAGTTACCAGGGTTGTCTGGTTCGACTGATAATAGATGTTCAGCAACTTTTACACCCAGATCGAAATTCTTATGCATCTTGCAAGCGCCAAGCATGGCTGTCCATATAGCTGCTGCTGCAAGTTCCTCAGGGATTTCTTCATTTATGAATTTATATGCTTCTTCAAGAAGTCCAGCACGGCCAAGCATATCTACCAAGCAAACATAATGCTCGACTCCTGGTGCCAAATGATACTTGTCCTTCATCATTGCATACACTAAGCGACCTTCTTTCACTAGCCCTGCATGAGCACATGCGGTTAAAACTGCGACGAATGTTATACGATTGGGAGATGGACCTCTTCTTCTCATTTCATCGAACAATTCCACAGCTTTTGAACCATAACCATTCATTCCATATCCAGATATCATAGCTGTCCAAGCAAAAACATTTTTTCCTTTCATGGAATCAAAAATTTCCCTCGCTTTCCTCACATGTCCACATCTTGTATACATGTTAATTAAAGAAGTAGCCAGAACAACGTTTAAATCCAAACTCTGCTCAATGATGTACTTATGCACCCAACAACCCATACTAAGTGCCCCCAACTGAGCACAAGCCGATAACACACTAACAAAAGTGGTTGAATCTGGCTCTACCCCTGCGTTTCTCATTTTCTTAAACAACCCAATTGCCTCCTTCCCAAATCCATTTTGCTCGTACCCGGAAATAATTGAATTCCATGCCACAGTGCTTCTTTCGAGCATTTTATCAAACATCTTCCTTGCATTACCCAAATCACCAGACTTGGCATAAAAAGCCACCAAAGCTGCCTGAACATGCCCATCCAATCCAAACCCAGTAACAAAGACATGTCCATGAATGATTTTACCAAGTTTCAAGGATGACAAATCAGCACATGATTTTACGACAGATGTGAAAGTGTAATTTGATGGTAAGATATTAGAAAATAGCATACACCTATAGAAATAAACAGAATAAATCGAAAAATTGTGAAATTTAGAAGTGGATTTTATAAGAGAATTGAATAAAAATGCATCAGGGTTTGTTACAGAGAGAAAGATTTGGCGAGTGTAGGAAATGGAGCCTGAAGCACAAGCTAGATTAACAAGCTTGGTGAGAAGAGATCGGCAGCGTCCACGGCCCAAAAGGATTATGAAGGCATGGACTTGCTGAAGTGGTTTGAGACGAGGACCTGCTTTGAGAAGAAAGCCGTAAGCCGGGGAGTGTGGAAGGGGTTGGAATTGTTTGATTTCCATGAAAATTTGCCATGAAAACGTAAGAAAATTAAAAGGGAATCTTGGTGGCGCGCGGGAGGTATTACCGTTAAATAGGAGAAATCCGCAAAACAATTTGAGAAAAATGCAGGCTGTGGGGTTCGAACCCACGCGCACTTATGTGCAGAAGATCTTAAGTCTTCCCCCTTAACCTCTCGGGCAAACCTGCTACACGTTGATTTGCTGTAAATAAAATTACAAGTACATTTTATAATCGTTTCATCAGCTATCAGATCACTTTGATTAAATTCACTCATAAAAATAGACAAATATGCAAGTTTCCGACATCAAAATCACAATTATATTGTGTTGGATCATTTATTATTTCACTGCACATTCAAATTTCATTTGTGTGCTGAAAAAACAAATGGAAACAAAAGATCCCTACCAGAAAGAACACTTTTCCAGCTCATACAAATAAATTCAACAAATTAAGAACATATATTGTAAGTTCTGAGCTGAGGCCAACAACAAGTGAACTCATTGCATCGTAGCTCGTTTCTGGGTATATGTTATATTCTTGTCAGCAGATATAGCTTTCTCACAAATATTGATAGACATGATCACTATACATATGAGCTGTTGAATTCAGACATTGAAGCATTGCTTCTCCTCCTTTATTGATACTGAAAACTGATATACCACCATTGTTCACATCAATGGACCGAAACCTGCTCCCCAAAAAGAAAAAGATTCAGGGATAAATGATCAATCTAATTAATTGTTAGCTCTGAAAGCAATAAAATTGTTAATACTGTCGCGTACCTCTCGGGCGGTAACCCCAAAGCTGTGCATATTAATGCCCTCAAGATTGACTTGTGTGTGACAACCAAAAAATGTTCTCCCTGATGCATGAAAAGGATTCCCACATCATTGATATAATTTATATCTCTCATCATTTTCAAGAACAAAAACGAAGAAGAAAAAGTAAAGAGCTCACTGGTGAAATTAAGATTTCTGCCCAAGCTTCTCTGGCTGTGCCCCATAGTTTTCGAACAGGGTAGACTCCGTTGACATAAAAATTAGCAGGATCTTCTCTCCATTTTCTATACTCCTTTGGATATCTTTCTCTAGCATCCACTGCCTCCAAAGACTGAACAAGATTTAGTCTCACAAGAATTACATAAATTAAGCCAGCGAGTGTTTGTGATTGCTTGAGCTTTTTTGCTTTTAGCTTTTAAAAAGCACTTTTAAGAAAAGCAGCATTTCACTGTTTTTAACTTATAAGCAGATTAAAAGCTCAGACAAACAAGTGTCTTTCAAGTTAAACAGTGCTTAAAGGCAACAATTAAGCAATGACAAACACCCTTAAGTTTGTGTAATTGACTACTATGAGTAAAAATGCCAAAAAAGAGGGGAGTTTAAACAGTAGTACATTTTTTTTAAGTTCCAAAGCAAAATTAACAAGTGCAATAAAAAGGGCAGACCATTTTTCATTCCTTCAAGGTAAAACAGATGGGCTTCTTTTAATGAATCAAGGAAAACCAGTGGTTCATCTCTCCCGTTCCACAAGACTTCTGCAGTAGACTGCAAGAACACACATGGTTGCCTCTCACCAATTAAGAAAAATCCAGAAAACGCTGAGAAATTTACAAATCCATAACAATTAACAAACCTTGGCGCGAGATATTGGACTTGAAAAGCATTGATCAAAGTGTATATTAGCTAACGCTTGTCTACATTTTTCTGCTTGCCTAATTCCAGTTTCAGTTAAGACAGATAAGTTTGAGCTGCCCTAGAAATAAGCAACATGATTGGATATTTCAGATAAGAAACCAAAAAAAAAAGTAATAATCTAGGGTGGATGCAAACCTGAATTCGACCCTCATCGTTCCACGAACTAAGCCCATGTCTAACAATAGTGACCTTCTTTGATGATGACAACAATTCTTGAGTAAGTGTTCTCGTTGCTCGTTCAAAACCATATGAACCACCAGAAATGGAAGCATCATTTTGAAGGGTCTCTGTCAAATTTTCATAACTAAATCAACTTCAAAATGGGTGTTCTTAATTGGGGCAGAAAAGATAAGTCAAATTAAAATGAAACCTTCTTTGTGCCACCCAGTTTGACATTATACTTGTGTTTTCAGACAAAAAAAAAATATGAAATTGTGCATTTCTCTGCCAAATCTTGCATAATTGGATTGTTTATTGACAAAACCCCAAAACTTTTCACTTCAAGAACTGATAAAATTATCCCAATAGTACTCTCATCTAAAACTTCTAGATTCTAATTTGGCACAGTAAATTTCTAAATGATGAAGCCAAAAACCATCCAAAGAAATGAAAATTTTGAACTTACCCGTTACAAGAGGCGTGTTTTGACGAGAATTTGAGCATTGAATTCCAAGTCTTACAGAGCATTTGGTGGGATTTCTTGAATTATATATAGAGTTAAAGCTTGAACACAGAGGGAGTTTAAAGGTCAGAACACAAACCATTTTTTTGTGAAATTACACTAAAAAAAAATAAATTTAAAGCTCATATATTTATAGAAAGGATGAAGTGATTGTTTCAGTTTATTTTTCCTTTTTTTACCGAGTTTGGCTCTTGAACTATGTTTCTTCGAGCATTTATGAGGAAAATATATATGGTGTGGATAATCGTAGCTGATGATCGGACAATATTGTTGATGATTGGGTTAGATGGGATCTGGAAATTTGTGGAAGTCATTTGTGTCCTCACAATTTATTTGTAATGGAGAATATACCACCACAGAATTGCTGGATATTCATTTGTTTTCCTTCCATGGGAGGAAAATATTTTCTCCCCTTCAATCCGCTGTGAAAGAAAGAACAGGGAAACGTTTCCTTCTAGTTCAGGTCCAACCAAAGAGCTTTTTATTGAGCCAGATTTAGCCCACCTTCCTTTGTTTTAATAATAGTTAAATTTTAGTATTTGAAGAAACACTAACAATTTTTTTTTTTAAGGGTGAAACACTAACAATTTATAAAACACATTTTTTAAAATAAATATCAAGCTAAATATGATCTATAAATAAG
The DNA here is from genome assembly GCA_949640765.1 of Croton laevigatus. Classification (NCBI taxonomy): domain Eukaryota; kingdom Viridiplantae; phylum Streptophyta; class Magnoliopsida; order Malpighiales; family Euphorbiaceae; genus Croton; species Croton laevigatus. The sequence continues at coordinate 30,208 of CATIWJ010349898.1, read as the reverse complement.
TATAAATTTTGCTACATTAACGCTATCTTAAAGTTTAGGAGTTGAGGCCTAAGTTTAGTGATTAGTACATTGTGTTGTGATCTATTGATCACAAGTTTGAATCTCTATCCGAGAATGTTAATAGAGAAGGGCCACCTCTATTATATGGCATATGAGTTAAATCCCTCCGTTGAATTGAAAAAAAAATATATACATATATCTTAAAGTTTAAAATAGTTAATAATTTTTTAATTAGATTGGGTTAGTGAATGAGACATCTGATATACTGGTGTAAAAAATATTTTCAGTTCATATTGTTATGAAACATGAAACCATTTGTAATCAAGTTAGTCCTCCAGCGTTTATGACAAAAGGATTTTATGACAAAAGGATTTTTTCTCCATAGATATTTACGCACACATCCAACACACTCACCCAAGGAGATGAGGATTTTGCTGCATTAACAGAGCATCGATCCTTGGACCTCTTGCTTCCACTCTTATTAAGTGTCTCCTACTCCACTTATGAGAAATGGATGTCTTATTTTTAATGTTTTTATATTACTATTGATTATTTTTTAAGAAACATTTGTTCAAACATTTATTTCATTCCAATAAATTGTCACAAATGCTAATTAAAAATAAAATCACGCAATAAATCCACATATATTTTTATCTCCCAAAAAACCAAAAAAAATCGACGTAGTATATTTAATTTCAAGTGACATTACCACTCACTGATTTTACCTTGAAAAAAGACGACAACAACAAAAGAGGGAACAAAGAAACAAAAATTTGTGCCCACAGGGAGCCATTTAGAAATGCAGAAGCTTTGTTCTTTTAAGTATATTACATACCATAAGCTTAATTAATAACCATTAAAGAAAAAAAGAAAAAAGGCACACATGATAGTATATAATGAAAGGAAAATACAACAAAACAACATAACAAAAATCTAGTAGTCATGCCAAGCTCGAATCCCGATTAGTTGGCTCCCGAGTTTTGATATTCAGAAATTGGATATTTAAATCCAAAAATCTATGGTTTTGCTGCCAAAACCGGACTAAGGACCGCATGAAGAGACATAAGAAGAAGCAAAAAATAAGCTACAGCTGCAACAAAACCAGCAACAAGAGAAATAGTGGCTTGGTCACAAAATTTTGGAACTTGTCCACATATTGCTAGCCAACCTGCATGACTATTCCCTTTCTTTCCCACTTGTCCTATTGCCAACGCAGCTGATATGCTTGAGCTTAATAACACTGTTATTACCTGTATTATAATTATAATTACACAATCAAATTATTATCATTTAGTTAATTATACCCTATTTTCTTAATACAATTATTGCAAAGAAAAATAAATTTCAGTATTTTATAAATTTTAGCTGTTTAATAACGATATTAGTTGTATAAGTATACGTTCATAAAAATTCAAAAATATGAGAGTTAATTTCTTATGAAATCATTAAGAATAGATGATTTGCAAGCTAAAAAATTACAATTTTTAACTGTTTGATTAGTAACGGTTAGATATTTACGTATATATGTTCACTAAAAATTAAAAGATATGAGAGTTAATTTTTTATAAAATATTATTAAAATTATTAAAAATAGATGATTTGCAAGCTAAAAAATTAAGAAAATTACTCTTTTATAAAGTACTAGTGTTTTTTTTTTTTTTTTTCAACGGAAGATTCATCTTTTATAAAATGTTACTTAAACTTCTAAAATTCATCTTTAGTACTTTGAACATTAACACAACTAAAAAGTTATTGCTAAACACATCTTAAACATGCTTTAATAAATATATCATACCATGTCAAGAATTGTAGTTAAACGCCATAGATGACCTTTACAACAGAGCAGAAATAAAACTATAGCAGTATAACCACCAGCAACTGCTTCTGCAACCACGAAATACCTGTTTAATTATATATGATATATAATTAGTTTCCATTAATTACATGGTATATAAATATAAATATAAGTATATACATATATATATACTTACTTGAATGCTGGAGTGTTATTGTATTTGGCAGTGAAAGTTAAGTTCAAAACTTTAGCAGAATCATGGCTTCTGACCATAACAACTACAGCAACAACAGTAGCAGCTAAAGTAAGAAGACGAAGAAGAAAGGAGAAGATCTTCTTGAGATCAGCCATGGCGGAAGATTATTGTATAGAAGCTATGGATACTGTAAATAGATGTTGATAAAGAAGAAAGGCAATATAGATTTTTAAATGTGAAACATATTGACACGTAAAAATTGGTAGGAAGACAGATATAGAAGATATTAACTTCATAGTGTTTCCAAGCTAGATATTGTTTGGTAACCGAACCAGTAATTATAGTATTATAAGTCAAAAGTCAAGGCGCACTTAGGGCTTAAAAGCTTAATTATGAGGCTGTGTGTGTTATTCCTTTTTTTTTAAATTCACAAAAGGGAACTGATTGAGGTAATTGTTAAAGGATAATTTATTGTTAGGAAATGTTGGATCGTGGTGGAGCCAATAATCTATTGTCTGTTCAACTGCCCATTCTGGTTAGTACGGTTTAACCATTTTTTTTCCACGTGGATGGTTCGGGTCTCCAATTGACTCATCTAACCATCGTTTCTGTGTAAAACATGGGCTGGATTATCATTTGGGCCGGATTAGTCTCTTCATGGGAAATATGGAAAATTCGGTGTCACTTTTTTTTTTTTTTAAATTTGTAAAAACAAATATACGCAGAATTCAAAAAAAAAAAAAAAAAAGCAGCTTCATTAAATTTTAAAAATATTTTCATTCATTTTATCAAAAAGAAAAAAAAATTAATGTACAATAATTGTACAAAATCTATATAATAATTGTATAAGCATTTTCATTTATTTTATTAAAAAAAAAAAAGAAAAACAGTTAATATATATTAATTGTATAAAATCTGTATAATAATTATACAAAAACTATATAATAATATAGTAGTTATATAACACCTATATAATAGTGTAAAAAACTGTATAATAAGTTTGAATTTTTTTTATACTTATACAAAAACAGTTAAAATATATAATAATTATATATGTTTTATTTTTTATTTTTTATTAAATAAATAAATTAAATATATTTTTTTAAAATTAATTAATTAAATATTTATTTTTACTTTAAATTACCATTTTTGACCTTTTTTTTTTTCAACAATGAGTTTTACTAATTACTTTAATTGTTTACATACCCTTGTTCGTGTAATTACCATATGCCCAAGATCTGATTTGTGCATCATTTACTGAGATGGGTTGGGTTTAACCTTTCTTTGAGGAGCCTTACATAGTGGATCCGGGTCCATCCAATAATCGTGGGTCTAATAAGTCCGCCTCCAATATAGATCCGAGAAGATAATGGATTAAAAAGTCCACGTCATCTATGACCGCCTTCCCAAGTCTACGTCCCCAATAAAATCCATCCGGCTTCCTTTGTTGCACTTATTTTGGAACGTCTCTCCATAACAGAAATCTTAAGTTCGCTGTGGAACATCGTTCTAGGGTTTCACTGGACATACATAATCTCTGAATTAACCTTAAAAAGTAGACAAATTTCGTAATAAGATAACGAAAACAGTTATTTAATTTCTAATAATTCAAATAATTTTTAAAAATTAAACAGTAGCCCGCCATGGACGATGAACATGAGTACGATCAGCCTCTGAATGACGAAGAAGAAGATGATGGAGAAGAAGACATCACTCAGGAAGACGCATGGGCCGTTATTTCTTCTTATTTCGAAGATAAAGGTTTGGTGCGGCAACAGCTCGATTCATTCGATGAGTTCATCCAGAACACGATGCAGGAAATCGTCGATGAGTCTGCTGATATTGAGATTCGTCCTGAGAGTCAGCACAACCCTGGTCACCAGCCTGATTTTGCTGAGGTACTTTGGGGGGTTTGATTCGCTGCTTTTGTTATTTGGTTTTAGGGTTTTTGGTATTGTACTGGAATAAGCGTTCTTGCTTATATAGTATTTGCTTTCGGGAGTAATGCAGTCTTCTAATTTAGCTTTGCTTTTGCTCTCATCACCTATTTTTGGTGATTTGTTTGCCTGGCTGGTGCATTTCTTGTTTCATAGCAAGTTGTAGAGGTCAAGCTCGTTGAAGTTTGTGAACCACTGTCTACTGTAATTCGACATTGTTTGGCAAATTCTGTTTTGTCCCTATTTACTTCGCATAAGCATTCATGTGGAATGGCTTTGCTAGAAACATTTCTACTTTCAAACAACTTTTTCTGTTTAGATGGAGTCTGAGCGCTTGATGGTCATGACACTCAAGTCTATAACTAAGCCTGACTTTCCTGTTCGTTTCTAAGTTATGGAAATCTTTAAATTGCTCCAATGACATTGAGTGTTATGAACTCCTTCCTCTGTTAAGATTCCGGAAGACAAAAACTGAGCAAAAGACTAAATTCTGATAAAGGTCCTGCATTTCTGAACTTTAGAAATTGTTTTTGGCGAGAATAAGTTTTCAAAAACTGAGCAAAAGATAAATCGGGCAACAGTTCCTGCGTTCCTGAAGTTTAGGAATTGTTTTTAGCGATAATAAATTTGCATGGTTTTGGTTGAAGTTGTGTTCTTTGTTTTTATTCAGTCTGCATTTGTTTCACTGGGGATTTTTTGTACAAGCCTGAATTGAATTTTAGGAGATTACACTTGGCTCAAGTCATTGAATATCTCAAACGAGATTGCTGTTTCTACAGTTATTTTGATATTTTTTATGTGATTTCTTTCTTTTGTTCATAAAAGTTCTCAAAGATATAGATCTGCAAGTTTGTTGTTAATTTCAAACTTGCCTGCAGACTATCTACAAGATAAGCTTTGGTCAGATATACTTGAGTAAACCCATGATGACTGAATCTGATGGAGAAACTGCAACTTTATTTCCTAAAGCTGCAAGGTTGAGGAATCTCACTTACTCAGCCCCCTTGTACGTGGATGTCACAAAGAGGGTCATAAAGAAAGGACATGATGGTGAAGAAGTCACTGAGACTCAGGATTTCACGAAAGTTTTCATTGGGAAGGTGTGATAAATAATGTGTTTATCGATATGTGATACATGTAGTTCTTGAAATGCAGGCAGTATTCACTGGTTTATCATTTTCTGTTAGGTTCCTATAATGCTTCGGTCAAGTTATTGCACATTATACCAAAATTCAGAGAAAGATCTTACAGAGCTTGGGGAGTGTCCTTATGATCAGGGTGGGTATTTTATCATTAATGGGAGTGAAAAGGTTCTGATTGCTCAGGAGAAGATGAGCACCAATCATGTTTATGTGTTCAAGAAGAGGCAGCCAAACAAGTATGCATATGTGGCAGAAGTTCGGTCTATGGCAGAATCCCAGAACCGGCCACCAAGCACCATGTTTGTGCGAATGCTTTCTCGGACTAGTGCCAAAGGGGTATTGAAGACACACATGTTTGATTCTGCCTTATTTGTATTCTTATAGTGAAATTGTATGATATTTATGAATCTTCTTGTGTCTTAATCCCTTATTTCAGGGCTCTTCTGGACAGTATATTCGTGCTACACTTCCTTATATTCGTACTGAAATTCCAATTATTATTGTCTTTCGGGCACTTGGATTCGTTGCTGACAAAGATATTTTAGAGCATATATGCTATGATTTCTCTGATACTCAAATGATGGAGCTACTCCGGCCTTCTCTAGAAGAAGCTTTTGTGATACAAAATCAACAGGTGACTTCTTGCTTGTAATTTACTTAGTGCCCCCTTCCCACCCAACACAGCCACATGAACATTGCTCCTGGCTTTTCTATTTTTGTGGCAAATGGTCTTTGTCTTTGTTGCCTTCAGAACCATGCTTACTTTTCTAGTTGAATTGCTGGCTTGTACACTATTTGGCGTTTGGACTAGACTCTGTGCTATTGTTTTCTGCAGGTTGCACTCGACTACATCGGTAAGCGTGGAGCTACAGTTGGTGTAACGAAAGAAAAAAGGATAAAGTATGTACTACTTTTTGCTATTTTATTCTGGCAGCAAGAACTACTGTCTGGATCATTTAAATGCTTAGCTTACTGAGGAATCTTGTATTCATCATTTCAGGTATGCCAAAGAGATACTTCAAAAGGAAATGCTTCCTCATGTTGGTGTCGGAGAATATTGCGAGACAAAAAAAGCTTACTATTTTGGGTATGTTTTATTTCTGAGGTTTGAACTTGTTGTTCTGGCTTATGACTGACCAAGTATTGCTTTTTTTTTGCCAGTTACATAATTCATCGACTTCTACTTTGTGCACTCGGCCGGAGGGCAGAAGATGACAGAGATCATTATGGCAACAAGAGGCTTGACCTTGCCGGTCCCTTACTCGGTGGACTCTTTCGAATGGTTTGTATTGTAGAAACACTGTTGGAGGATGCTTGAGATTTCATTACTTGTTACTGTTGATAGTTATTTTGACTTTCTTGATGCAGTTGTTCAGAAAGTTGACTAGGGATGTCAGATCTTATGTGCAAAAGGTTTTTGTTTCACAAACCATTTTTTGTTAGATCATATAGTTCAATTCTTCCTCAGGGTTATTTACCTATGTTTCCGATGGATGATTTAGTGTGTGGATAATGGAAAGGATGTCAATCTGCAATTTGCAATTAAAGCAAAAACAATTACTAGTGGTCTTAAATATTCACTTGCCACTGGGAACTGGGGGCAAGCAAATGCTGCTGGTACAAGAGCTGGAGTGTCTCAGGTTGAGCCATTGTATTGTCTGTTTTGTGAATTTGTCCAATATTATTTCTTCTCTCTCTTTCTCTCATAGTTCCCTGAAATTCTATCACATACTGCATGCGCTGATGAAATCCATTTGCTTTTTCCAAAACTTTGGGAATATAGGTGTTGAATAGATTGACATATGCATCTACCTTGTCACATTTGCGAAGATTAAATTCTCCAATCGGGCGTGAAGGTACATTACTGAACAATTTTATCATGATTGATACTGAAGATTTTGGATTTCCCTTTCTCTTTTCTTCCTTCACTGCCATACTAGTTTCTCTTTTTTCATTCACTCTCTCTCTCTCTCTGTCTATGTTTTACATAATTTGGGCCCAACAATCAGGGAAGTTGGCCAAACCGAGGCAGCTGCATAATTCACAATGGGGAATGATGTGTCCTGCTGAAACACCTGAAGGACAAGTGAGTGCAGTATCTCATGCTAATGTAATTTTAGGCTTTTTAGGGAGCTGGATTTTTATAATGAGTGCATTGTGCTGTCGTATTAGGCTTGTGGACTGGTGAAAAATCTTGCATTGATGGTGTATGTAACTGTCGGATCAGCTGCATATCCAATCCTGGAATTTTTGGAAGAATGGGGTACTGAGAACTTTGAGGTATTCACTTCTTCCTCTTTAGTTTGAATAGATGCTTGATTTTGTTTTGGTGTTTCCTCTTCTGACAGTTCCCTTCCATTTCAGGAAATATCTCCTGCTGTTATTCCTCAAGCTACAAAAATTTTCGTTAATGGATGCTGGGTGGGTATTCATCGTGATCCTGATATGTTGGTCAAGACATTGAGACGGCTGAGAAGACGGGTCAGCATACTAAAACTTTTATTTAGTCGGACTTTTTTTATGAGGTCCTTCAAAATCTCTTTGTATGTGTCTTGTATGATCTTTTGGTTGGGTAGAGGAGTTCATAATCCAGTAGTCAAGTGCAAGATGATAAAAGCTGTTTGTTTCCTTACGCAATGTTTTGCATTCTGCAATATAGAAATAATAGTTGACGCATGTGTGTGGCCTTGCAAACTGGATATAAACTCGAAATGTTTAATGTTGAATTTGAGTTTTTAACCATTAGTTATTCCAAATATCTTGATTAGGTTGTCCATTTTTATCTCTTTAAATTTACAGCAGTGGCATATGTAATTTAAATGCAGTTGAATCCAGGTGACTGAATGGATTGCAGGACTTTTGCCCTGTTGTGTATGATATTCTATTTTGGTTAGATGTGTGTGTCTTTGTGTGCAAAGAACGCATTTTAGGAAGCTGATGTTCTCTTGTGCAGGTTGATGTCAATACTGAAGTTGGGGTTGTTAGAGATATTCGTTTGAAAGAGCTGAGAATATACACTGACTATGGTCGTTGCAGTCGTCCTTTGTTCATTGTTGAGAAACAAAGGCTTCTTATAAAGAAGAAGGACATCCATGCCTTGCAGCAGAGGGTGAGCTAATTAAATTTTAGCCATTATCTTGTCCAAGGGTCTCCCCTGGCCTATATCATATCCTTTTTATTTGATGGTTATGTGGTTCTATTTTTAACAGGAATCCTCAGAAGAGGGTGGTTGGCATGATCTTGTAGCTAAAGGATTCATTGAATATATTGATACAGAGGAAGAAGAAACCACTATGATATCCATGACCATTCATGTGAGTGAAATAATTGTGATTGGAAAAACTTATAATGATGTCATCTTATTGTATTATGTAGCTGTTTTAGGAGGTTTCAGGCCACATAAAAGTTATGATTATAATACACTTGTTCCAGGATCTTGTACAAGCAAGAATAAACCCTGAGGAGGCTTATTCCGATACATACACCCATTGTGAGATTCACCCATCATTGATTTTAGGTGTTTGTGCCTCAATTATTCCTTTTCCTGATCATAATCAGGCAAGTTCTACATGTTCTAGCTAACTTGGTCTGAGATGCAATGTTATTATGTTTTCTACCCTGCTGTACTTACATCTTTGTGGTGCATGTAGTCCCCACGTAATACATATCAATCTGCTATGGGAAAGCAAGCTATGGGTATATATGTCACCAACTATCAGTTTAGAATGGTATGTATCTTGGCATTGTCTCTGTTTTCTCCATTCGTCATCCATTTGTTGTGGATTGCTCCATGCGTCTCTTGGTTCTTTCTGTGATTCGCAGGATACATTGGCATATGTTCTTTATTATCCTCAAAAACCACTTGTTACTACAAGAGCTATGGAGCACCTTCACTTTAGGCAGCTTCCAGCTGGCATCGTAAGGACACAGTTTTATTAATTTTAGCATGTTTAAACTTCAAACATGGTCTGTAACATCATTGTTCTTTCCTTTCTGCCTCAGAATGCAATTGTTGCCATTGCCTGCTATTCTGGATACAACCAAGAAGATTCAGTCATTATGAACCAATCATCAATAGATCGTGGATTCTTTAGATCACTTTTCTTCCGTTCATATAGGTAATTGAAGTCTGGTACCCTTTTTTACTTGTGGTTCTGATTCTTGCAAGTAGCTGTGTTGTTGACACCCTCCAGTTCACAGGGATGAGGAGAAAAAGATGGGGACCCTTGTCAAAGAGGATTTTGGGCGTCCAGACAGAGCTAACACAATGGTGAGGACTAGTCTTGTAGTGCGCATTCATTTCTTAAGGATGAAAAAGAAAAAAGCATTGACATAATAATTTGTTATACAGGGAATGCGGCATGGCTCTTATGATAAATTGGATGATGATGGTCTTGCACCTCCAGTAAGCATTTTTTTATTTTTGGCATTGACATTCTTCTGGCTAGTTACAAGAAATTGTTATTGTGTATTTGTTTGCTAAAGCCAATTTTTTATGTGATTGTCAGGGCACAAGAGTCTCGGGTGAGGATGTAATCATTGGGAAGACAACTCCTATTGCTCAAGAAGATGCTCAAGGGCAAAATGCACGATACACAAGGCGTGATCACAGCATAAGCTTACGTCATAGTGAAACAGGAATGGTGGATCAAGTAAGCTTTCTGTGGGTTTCTGTTTGATATAATATTAGCATGCAGATTGCTATTTGAATCCTGACTGTAATCCGTATGCTTTCTAGAAATTTGGAACCTGAGGCTTTGTGCAGCTTTGCTAGTTTTGTTAGCACAAATCAATTCTGAGATATTATACCATATTAATGAAGTGCAAACTTATTTCTATTTGCATGTGACTGCTTTTTACTTCTATGTTAGTATGATATTTCAGATCTAATTTTTTGGTCAGCTTGCTTGTTCTGACAACATGGGTCCTTGTAGGTTCTCCTGACAACAAATGCTGATGGATTGAGGTTTGTTAAAGTAAGAGTGAGGTCTGTTCGCATACCTCAAATTGGAGACAAGTTTAGCAGTAGGCATGGTCAAAAGGGAACGGTGGGAATGACATACACACAAGAAGACATGCCTTGGACTGTGGAAGGCATTACCCCAGATATAATTGTGAACCCACATGCTATTCCTTCTCGAATGACAATTGGTCAGCTTATTGAATGTATTATGGGGAAGGTTGCAGCTCACATGGGAAAGGAAGGAGATGCTACCCCATTCACTGATGTTACTGTAAGTTGTATTAGAATGCACACTAAATTTCTAATTTCAAGTTAGTGGTATTTCAAGCTTATCCAAAGGCTCATACATATCCTTGACTGAAATAGCGGGTCCCCCATTTTTGTTCATTAGATACTACGTCTTAGCAAGTAAAAGCTGAGGTCAATGAATTGCCAATATACTAAGGCTTTATTTTTGCTGTGAAAACTGTTGTATTGCATGATGGAAACTAATTTTTAACATCCAATATAACATGAAGTGATATGATCTGTATCTTTTAATTTCTGAACCAGTAATCTTTATACCAAGTTGTTTGAGGTTGTAAATTGGATCTCATCTGAACTTCTTTTCCATTGATATTTTAGGTGGATAATATTAGCAAGGCTCTTCATAAATGTGGGTATCAGATGCGTGGGTTTGAGACCATGTACAACGGTCACACTGGTAGACGGCTTACAGCTATGATTTTCCTTGGCCCTACTTATTACCAAAGGCTGAAGCATATGGTCGATGACAAGATCCATTCCCGTGGAAGGGGACCTGTACAGATCCTTACAAGGCAACCTGCTGAAGGACGATCGCGTGATGGTGGTCTCCGCTTTGGAGAAATGGAAAGAGATTGCATGATAGCACATGGCGCAGCACATTTTCTCAAGGAGAGGTTGTTTGATCAGAGTGATGCCTACAGAGTCCATGTTTGTGAACGCTGTGGATTGATAGCTATTGCAAATCTAAAGAAGAATTCTTTTGAATGCAGAGGTTGCAAGAACAAGACCGACATTGTTCAGGTGAGTTTATTTAATTTCTTGATTCTGCAATTCCATTATCCAGCCATTGAATGTCTCACTTCACAATTCTTATCACTGCATTGAATGCATTCACAGGTGCACATTCCATATGCCTGTAAGTTGCTCTTCCAAGAGCTTATGGCAATGGCCATTTCGCCAAGAATGCTCACTAAAGATATAAAACCAGCCAAAGATCACAAGAAGAAAGGAGCTTAAGATATTTTACTCCTTCGATTTGTGGGGTACATAGCTTGGTCCATGACAAACTGATTCTGGACTCGGGGGGAGCAATAAATTTGGCCTCCTGCTGTATGGAGAATCCTTGGGGAATTTCTTCAAATATTAAAAGGGGACTAGTATAATTGAAGACGTGATTTTGAATCCTAATTTGATTATATGTCAATGGGGAGGATTATCCAGGGTGTCTCAAGTCTGTAACAGAAGAAAATTTGTTGTAATTTATGACTGAATAGGGGGAGGGAAAAAAAAAAATTGAAACACGAGTTCTGTAGGCTTGTTCTTACCTGCAATGCAATTTTGTTTTGGTAAATATAGCTGGTGTGCATATTTCCAATTGAACTGATGTCATGAGAGTTGATCTTTATTCTTTACTTGCCAGCCGGTTAAATTTTATTGACCGATTTAAACGTTTTATACCGTTAGTGTTGGATAATGCCAATTTTGTTTTTGAATAATTCTGCTATTTGATGTAAACTAGTAGTTTGTATTTTGTCGAATTATTAAGGGGATTTTACAAAAACTCTCCATATTTTAGCATAAAAAATAAGAACCTTTTTATTAATCGAGTATTATACAAAAACCTCCCTGATTTTAAATAACGTTAATAAAAACCTTCTTCTATGAAATTTTCCGTTAAAATAAATTGGAATTATTGGTTTACGCTCTTTTTATTAAGCTGAGGGTTTAAGTTTAATTAAGAATATATTATTATTAATGTTGTCCCTCCCTTTTAGGTTTTCTTCTTTCTTCTACCAGTTCAATTGTCACCGCCGTTCATCCTGCCTCCATTTGAGCTCCGATCACACCTCAAAGCATCCACCAGACAGCCACGAGCCACCACTCACGGCCTACACAGACCTCGCTCCACCTCCGATTAGCCTTCATCGCCACTGCAATTAAAATCTGCCTCCACCTCAGATCGAACCTTCAATACCAATTAGCCTCCTCAGATTTCAAGACCCTAGACTTTTGATCTCTAATAACCACCATCACATATCTATACCCTATTTCAAATCGCGAGCCATTTAATGGCGAACAAAACAAAAAAAATCTGAGGGTTTTGAAGCCGCCATTCTTATTTCTCGTCTTCTCTTTATCTTATGTCGTCGTCGATTCCCACTTTGAGGGTTTCGAAGCCGAGGACGATGACTTCGTTCAGGAAACAATAGACCCTGCTTCATTGAAACCCACCGATCTTAAATTAACTCGTTCTGACTCACCATCTCCAACGATCTCATATCTTGTGAAACCTTCATCTCCACCATCAACAACCACCTTTGAGTATTGGGATGAAGATGAATTTAAAGGCCTCCATGTTCAACAGCCCCTACCTATCGAAACCTCTGAAGCCTCGGAGTTCGCCTCTCCTATTCATAATCAAAGCTCGGATCCGATACCCAAACCGGTATCAACTAAGAAGCAATCCTATATATTGCGTTTCTTTCTTGATAATGTGTATTATTAGCGTGAGAATTTTAGTTTGCAACTAAATATTCGATCTTTGAGAAGAAATTTAGTTTGTTAGGTGTAGGAGAAGGTGAAAGTTCGCCACTATTGTTGAAAGAAGGGCAGAATGTTGTACGGTGGAGAGGCTGTGATGATTCCGACCGGAATTTCAATCGGTAATAGGTGGCGGTTGAAGCTGGTTAGGGTGGTTGGCAACTTACTCAAACTCAAAGGGCATTTTTGGTATTAAATGAAAAATGTTAAGGGTTGACCGGAAATTTTAACAGAAAACCAGCTTAAATTAGATGGAATGAGGTTTTTGTTAACGTTATTTAAAAATCAGAGAGGTTTTTGTATAATACTGGATTAACATGGAGGTTTTTGTTTTTTTATACTAAAATATGAAGAATTTTTTGTAAATTTCCCAATTTATAATATCCACATCTTTTTATTCATTAAATTATTGGTAGCTTCTCAAACCTTAATTATTAAATTATTGGTAGCTATTCAAACCTTAATTTTTTTTTTTTTAAAGGTTTTACCAGTTATCCTGTACCCTATTTTGAAATAACGAAAAATAGTTGGATTAAACTTGATAGTGTTTCATTGAATGGATGGCATGAACAAATGAAATTAACAGTATTTGAAGAAAAAAAAATTAAACTTTGTTTGTAATAGCTTAGACATGGGCATTTCAATTGATTCCAGTCTTAGAGCAACTCTAATGTACTTACACATCACAAAATTAGAAAAAGAAAAAGAAAAAAATTTCTCCATTGTCTATTTAGAATGTTAAGTTCACTTCAATATTTAGATTTATAGTGTATTACAAAAATATAAAATAAAAAATATTAACATTGAAATTAAAATTTTTAAATTAAATACCTACTCATAACCGTTCACATTTTTTTATTATATATTTAATTGAAGGTATAAATAAAAAATAATTACCCCTCCTCCATTCTTTTTTATTTTTTCAATCGATCCACGTGGTATAATTAATATTTTCATAATTAGTTTAGTTTTATTTATGTTATCTTTATTTGGTAAATTTTCTAGAAATAGAGAGTCTCGTATTTCAGGCAGTCGTCCTCTCCAGCGAAAACCTTGTTGTTATATAATTATCAGTAACAGATTGTCGTTCAGAACCGGTTGTCGTGTTAGAAGAGGGAGATGTTGGAGAGCAAGGAAGTAATAGAAGCCATGGAAGAGGATAATACAGAAGGACCACCACCGGGTTGGCAATCCCTCCCTCCCTCGGAACCTTCGGCTCCAGTGCAACGGTCTCCGTCCTCAGGTTGATCGCCTATCTTCTTTTTTACTTGCGCTTCCGTTCTTTATTTCACATCGCATTTAAGGTTTTCTAACAACAATATCAATTAACCCTTTGCTTTTTTATTTTTTTTTAATTTGTTTACAACTTTCTATTTTGAAGCTATGATTGCCAGTAGAGAAAAGATTTTTTTTTAGTTACAGTTTAATAATTTTGAACTTCCTACTTTCTGGTAGCTTATTAGATGCCTGATGATTTATATGTTGTTGAAGCAGAAGAGATCAACTAAAGAATTATTGAATGTTGATTTTGTATTTCTAGATGAAAATGTCTTTATATAGCACTGAAAAGATAAAAAGGTTCTCCCTTCAAGATATTAACATATAACTAAAATTGGGTTTCTCTTAGAATGATTAATCTAAATCTTCAATAGATTATTTCTGATCACAAGGGATCCTAATGAAATGGAGAATAAGATCATTGCAGGGAGCTACATTTTAATGTGTTTGAATTTGAGTGGGTTTTTGGCATTGTTTGTGGTTTTCTCCTTTCTGCTTTTAAAAAACACTTATTAAAAAAAGGCAGCATTTTGCTGCTTTTATAAAAACAACTTAAAATCTCATACAAACATGAAAATGACTGGCTTTTAAGTTGAAAAGTGCTTAAAAGCTTTTTTTAAGCAATGTCAACTTGGCAGCAAGGTTATTGCAGTGACTGTGAGCTATTTTCCTGTGCATAACGACGAGCTTGGCTGGAGCAAATTGCCTTTTTCTTTCTTTCTCTAGACTAGATTAGGTTGGGGAAATCTAGAAATTGGACTTGGGTACCAAGAACAATTATATATGCAGCTAGAGGTCATGTTTAGATGGTTATGGACTTCTAGTGGTTGCAATTGCATGCTTAATTGCAACATTAATGCCTACTGAAGGAATCCTTACTTTGTTTCACTTTTTCCCTTTTATGTAGACATGATCCAAATGGTTTGTGGTTCATGTCGGACCCTGCTTCTGTACCCAAAAGGAACTAGACATGTTCAGTGCTCAATTTGTCAGGTGAACAACTTTGTATTAGAAGGTACTTTCTTTCTCTTCTATCTTCTATCTTAGCTGTTTAGTTGCCGGTTGTGATGTATCAAGCTTCTTATTAGATAGTAACATTTCCCTTATTAGATAGTCTCAAGTCCTAACTGGAAGTTACAGTTTCATTGAATTATGAATGAAAGGGCTAATTAACTAGCCTCTTAGCTTTCAAATTGCACGTCTTTTAAGTATGGTATTACACCTCTTATGGTCATGTTTGATTTATCTATATTCCATCTGGTAAATGATGCATTGTAACTGTGTAAAAGATGAGATTTTAATATGATTGCGATTTAACTTGGTCCTTCAATTTCAGCACACGAGGTTGGGCAAGTTAATTGTGGAAAATGTGCAGTATTGCTGATGTACCCATATGGAGCTTCATCAGTTCGATGTTCCTCCTGCCGTTTTACAACAGAAATTGGGGTATGTGACCAATTTTACATTATATGCAGTTTTTTCCTTCTAACTTTAATCCTTGGATCATGGTTGAGGTACCATTTTCACTGTTCATTATAAGGTGTTCTAAATGAACTGCTTTGAGTTTTGAGTAGTTAATCTGTGATTATATGCATCTTTTTTTTTTTTTTTTTCGATGCAAAGGTTAATATAAAGACTAACGAAGTGGTTGATGTTGCATTTATAGGCTAACAACAGGAGACCACCGTGGTCTGTGATTCAGGGGTACCCTTCCCCACCTGCAAATGCTGTTCAATGAGTGGCCTTTCACCAATTTCTCATCCTAAACCAGTGGATAGCTGGATATGGCATGACGTTGCTGGTTAGTATTTATTTCTGCAGATGATACCTTTCCAGCACGAAGTGGTTCATCTGAAATAAAATTATTTGGATGTGCATGTAGTAGTAGACTACTAGTCAATGCTGTTGTCAAATTTGTGTTAGAAAATGCAGGCCTGCAAGCCATTTACTTGCAAATGACATACTATGTTGTACTATTATGTCCGGAGTGTATCTCTGTACCCTCACCATATATGTTTCGCGAATAGCGTCAATGGCAGGCTATTTTTAGGCCGACTTCAAAAGAATGCAAACGACTTCTTTAGTTCCAGTTTGAGCTAGTTCATCCCTTTGTTAACCTCCCATCTTTGCTGTCCTTTGCTTCGTCTGTTTCAGTCCTATTCAATTTTGTTGCTGAATGCAAGTTGAGGTTATTGACGATCCAAATTGGTTTCAATTGTGTTTGTTTTCTTATTCTATGAACTGTAACGACAAAAGTTGAAAAATGTTCATACTAAATCACACGTCACATATTTTTGTTTCCGGGAAATATAACTTTCACTGAAAACAGAAGTTCATGGTCAAGCCAGGCTAATACGGAAAATGATCGTATGATAAAATGTCTAACCTTGCAGGACGATATTCTTCATATTGTTTTATCGGAATTTTTGTTTAGCATAACTGGATTTAATGAAATTCATTTGAATCTTGTTTTTTTCCTATTGTTCCGCATAAGATGAGCGTTTAGATCGTCCTTCACTTTATTCCACTACGAATTCAACTTACTACTAGTTTTAGGACGGGCCTCGTTTCAGCCATTGCAAAATTTCAAACGGGAAACATATTGGAACAAGACGTATTCAAGTTCTCATAGCATTAATCTATAATCAAATGAGCTGATTTAGACAAGTCTTTTTGCACATGATCTTCACTCGAATGGAAATAAAAAATTGGCAAGAGTGAAATCATGTGCCAAAATCAATCAAATCCGAAGTTGTCAAAAATAAATTGTGCATGTTTTCGATTAATCTGTAGCCACCGCAATCATGTAAGACAAGTTGGTAAAGAGTCCAATCATATTTAATTTTAGATGTCTTCATATATGCAAAAAGAACCTAAATTATGTAAGCGCTACTAGGACACAACGTCCGTCAAAGTCAAACCATCTAAACTGGGCAAAATCAAAATTGCCAAAACGAAGCCTACAGTAGAAAAACCTGATCAGATCAGACCAGCAATTGATGTTAAAGAGTTTCATACCATTTATTTATTGAATAATACTACTGGAACAAATATAACAAACAAGAAAACTGAATAATGCGTACTAGTCTGGTCTCAATCATCCGGTGGGAAATCCTCGTCGGAGGCATTTTCTAAGAATGAGCCCAGCGTTTTCCTCAAAAAGCTGAATGTTTTGTCATCCTGTGTGTTTCAAACATGAAATTTGCAATTAAAGGGCGTTCAACAATCAATCAGTAAATGGATTTAAGCTAGTGCTTCGGTTTTTAACCTGTTTTTTCTTCTTCAAGGACTCCTCCAATCTAGCTATCTTATCAGCACCAATTTTCTCTTGTTCAGATATCATATTTTTCTCTTTCTTCCCTGATATTGACCCCGACAAACAGAGGTTTAGTGTGCAATGATGTTTCGTTAAAAGAAAGGAGAACGAGTAATGCTAAACAATGCTCACTTAATTGTTCATATCGCACGAACAGCCTTTCCTTGTCTTCTTCATATTTGGAAATGGTATCTGCCAAACACCATTAAAAGTTTACTCTCAAATTATTAAAAAGCAAACCATTTCTTGGGTCAATAACCAGTTATTTCAAAACAGATGAAAATTTTACTCTCAATTTAATAAAAAGCAAACCATTTCTTGGTGTCAATAATCAGTTATTTCAAAACATATGTATCTTTAAGGAAACAGAAGATCATTGTGCTTAGTTTTTGCAAGGTCATAGAAATTATACTATATGATTCAGAAAACCAGCAGCAAATTTAAAAATAATCAGGAATCAACTGCAAAACTTGAAGCTAGCAGGAACTACCTTTCAAGGCCTGTAAATGAGCTGCTTTCTCTTTGCTAAATTTCTCATAGATCTCGTTAAACTTGGCACTCTCATTCTTTAAGCAATTCTCACACTGCAGATGCACAATCACATGTCAGCTATTATTATATCAAAACACAGTATACTATAGGAGATTTTTGAAAAAAATTATCCCTGCAAATCTGCAATCGTCAATGGGCTAATTCTCAACAAACCTCTTTTGAGCTCTTTGAAAGTGCCTTTGCAAAACTTTGCCTGACAATGCGAAAACGGATGATTTCAAACGCTTAATCTGGTTTTATGATATACATTTTAGTACTAATATTTTTAATTACCTGTCCTTTTCAATTTTCGATTTCAATTCGTCCATCATGGACTTGATCTCCGATGCCACACTGTAACCAAGCATAGAAATCATACACCGTAATAAGCACAATTTTATATTTATTTTCTTTATTATGGTGAATCGAAAAGAAAAAATTATCCAGTTCTGCTAATTTGAGTCGTTTTATTGAGTTATAAGCCAAACGTTTTTCGCTTTAATATTAAATGGAAAAATTCAACTAACACATTGAAGAATTTATGGAGAATGCTAAAAGCAGAAGACACTCAAATTCTTCAAGCATCACCGATGAATTGTGAACAAAGTCAACAAACTAAAAATTACTCAGAAACTCTCGGGAAACACTAGAAATCTACCAATCAATGAAAGCAAAACCGAGTCCACTCACCTACATATCGTCTCCTCGTTCTTCTTTTGACCGTCCTTTTGCGCTTTCTCTCGGATTTGATGGAGCGCCGACATTATTCCCTTAATATCACTGCAATTTCCTCATTTCTTCAATTAAAACCAGAACATAGAAAAATAAAAATGAAGGATATAATCTGAACAACCTGGAGAGATCGACATCGAACTCGTCGTCGAGGCGGAATTTGGAATCTGATTTGGTGAGTACCGATTCAGCTGCTCGTTTGCCGGATCTTGTTTTCGTAGCAGACATTGTTCAGTGTTTAGATCTTTCTCTGGAAGTGAATTGGAAATGAGATGTTTGGTTTTCGAAAACAAATGAAACCAAATTTGAAATCTACGCTTAAACAGTTCTTCTGTGGCGCCCCCGCTTAAATTTGTTTCAGTAAGTTAAAAATTGTCTACAGTTTTTCCCATGCAATTCCTTCTATAAGCCTATCGTCAACTACCACGTGGCTGCATCCGAAGCTCGCGTTTATTTTTTCGTCCGCTAGGCTAATTTCACTTTATTAAACAAAAATTTAAAAATAAAAAATTTAAGTGAAACTCTTTTTTTAGAATTAATTTAAATGAGACTTTATATAAAATACAGTATATAAGATTAACTAAAAATGGTCTATATATTAATATATGAATGAACGGGGGATATTAACTTTTTCTAAAACGTGGTTACTTCTAAGAATTTTTAGATTTACTGGAAAAAAAAATATAGATTTATCTCTACACCCAAAATAAAGCAAAAAGGTCCCAAAAAAAAAAAATCTAAACAATTAAACAAAAAGAAAAAGAAAAAATATAAAAAATTAATGAAAACAAAAAAAAAAAAGATGGCTACTACTAGTGAAGACGATTAGCAATAGCCGCCAAAAATTCTAATTTCAAAACATTTAAAAATATAGGAAATTTCTGAAGAGAAAAGAGACAAATTTTAGTGCATTATGTGACAATTAAAGTGAATTAAACTACATTTTATATTGCAGATGCTCTAACCATATACTATATAATATATACATTGTTAAAAATCGCTAGCCAATATCAACCACAAAAAAAATTGCTACTAGTAAGTCCATTATCAAACCTCGCATTTAAGTTTATTTGGAATGTGTTTAGGTTATAATAAAAAATAAAAGCAAAATAAAAAAATGTGATGAATGATTTTAAGGGTAAATTTAGCATCGTTTTGTTTAATATGTTTATTATTGAGAAAATCCTCAATGAGATATGAACCCACAATCTCAGAATCGTTAGACACCATACTCAACTAATAGACAATATAGTTGTTTCGTTCTGCTACTATTTAATTGCTTCAATAGGCAAATGAATAAATTTTCTTAAAAATTCTCTTCAATATTAATGTTTTTCATTTTCAAGCTAATGTGTAAAGATAAATTATTCAATAAACAGAAAATGTTTAAATTGGAGATGATTCAATTGAAACTAATTTCTATAAATAAACAGTTAATCACTTAATCGGATACATTTTTCATTTTACTCGATTTGTCAGCTATAATTTTCATTCATAATTTTAGTATACTTAGTTTTTCTCAATTTATATCAAATTCAATTTTTCGAATATATTTAGTTGGAGGAAATGATACTTAATTTATTATTTTAGGGGAATATACAAATAAGGACCCGTTATTTTTTAGTTTTTTTAAAAAGATTTGAAATTGATTTTAAATTCATTTTCGAAATTTTCAAATTTTATTTGTAAAAAAAGTCTCTCCATTTGTTTTTGATATACGCGCTTTTTGTTTCTTTCCTCTACTAGGGTTACCAACCCAAAACGTTGCCCAGTTGAGTTTTACTTGGCAGTGCTGTATTGTGAAGCAGAGTGCAGGGAGGAGAGAAGAGAAGAGGAATGAGGCTTCTTACTCACAACATGCTATCATCTAATATCAAAGGAGTCGCCAATGGCTTCCCTCTGCGAATCGAGGTAGAGAAAGTGATTGAAAAGCATGTCGACTTTAATCTCAATTTTCTCAAAAACATGTTACCAAAGATCGACTGGAAGGCGCTTGTCGACGCCACCAGAACAATCGGCTACTCGGAGCTTCCGGAAGAGGTAGAATCGTCGATGCTCAACTCCGATGAGTTTCTAAAGAAGCTTCACCACGTGCTTTCACAACTTCATCTTGAAAAAGGGGCTTTGGTATGTGCTGAGACAGATCGTAGATTTCCGGTAAATAAAGGAATTCCTAATATGCTCCTTCATGAAGATGAGGTTTGAAAACATCTCTTTTTGTTATTGAAGTTTTAGGACTAGGGATTGTAGTTTGTGGTTTTGGTTCAAGTAATGTAATGTTTTTTTTTTTTTTTCGCCATTAGTTACCCCAAGAGGTTTGAACCCAGGACCTTTTGGTCTTTGGTGACTTACCTCACCACCATGCCAACCCTCTTGGGTTGTAATGTAATGTATTTATGTGATATGTTATATTGCACATGAAATAAATGTTTTAACTCGTTTCCTAAATCATTAGACAGTTTATTGCTTTTGAGCAAATCAACAGAGAAGGCTCCAAAAATATCTGATTTGATCATTGGATAAATTCCTGTATAATCAAATTGGGAGTAGAATTTATAAGTTGCAATTTCTGTTAATTTATTACTTTTATAAGAATATATTAAACGAGATTTAATTTTAGTAGCAATAAAAATAAATTTAAAATATATTAAATAAATTCATTAGAGTTAGTGTTGTTCTTGATCAAGCATGGATGAATCGATGTTGAATGTATGTTGAATAATTATTGAATTGAAGTTGAATCGATGTTGAATGTGTGTTGAATCGATGTTGAATCGATGTTGAATGTGTGTTGAATAATTGTTGAATCGATGTTGAATATGTGTAGAATAATTGTTAAATCGATGTTGAATGTGTGTTGAATAATTGTTTCGAAATTTTTATTTTTGTATATTTTAGTTATTTTTTATTAGTAATTTTTTATTTAATTTTTTAATATATAATATATATTTTTTATTAATATAATTTAATATATTTTTTATTATTAATTATAATTTTTAATATTCTTATTTTTTATTTTTATTATATTAATAATGTATAATATTAAATTTAGCAAGATTATAACATAAATAAAAAAATTTTAAATTTTATTTTTAAGAAAATTAAAAAAATTACATTAATAGAATAATAAATTAATTTTTTAATTGAAATGTGTTTTTAAAATTTATTTATTAAGTTTTTTAATTATTTAAAGTTTGGTGTTAATTAATACTACCTCCGGTTTTTTGGGTTTTTTACGTTTTATTTTTTTAGTGTGTTTTTTGATTGTTTATATTTTCATTTATAATAAGTTTTGTAATTGTTTATTATTATTTTTTTATTGATATTTGTGAAAAAGTAAATTTTTTAGAAGGTTAGTAATTGTTTATTATTATTTTTGTTTTGTTATCGGTGAAAAGTTGATTTTATTGGTATTGGTGAAAAGCAAATGTAAAGAAATGAAAAAATCGGAGGTAGTATTAATTTTGAAAATATTTATAGAATGAAGAGTGTAATACATTCTCTCAAAATGAAAATGTGATTACCTTTTGAGTGGGGTAGCTAGGTTTACATAATGAATTGATTAATGATCCTTTTTTACTATAAGTTACTAATTTTTACATTATTTTAAGTAATGAGACTCTTTTCTAATTTATTTTTATTTATAGAACCAATTCCCTCGCTCTCCTTTTATTTTAATTGTAGTTAATTATTTGATTCTTACAATCAAACCATTATATAGATAAGGATAAAAATAAAAAATTAGCATATATTCATAATTGGAAAGTAATTTGTTTATAAATAAAATACAATTAGAAAATGACGAGATGATTTCAGAATTAAAAAATTAGAAAGATTTTTTTTTTCCAGTAAATTAGAAAGATTAGGGGAGAGTGAAAACACGAGCCGAGAAATTAGTGGATAGCTCCGCCACGTCAGTGAAAGGAACTAAAGCCGGTCCAAAAAACAGTAGTATGTCGCTCCAAATACTTATACGTATTTACTCTATAAAAGAACCTATCGACGGAAGACGCGTTCAACCATTCACTATCCAATTTTCTAATCCACTTCAATTTCAACCCCTCTCTCTCTCTCTCTCTCTCCCCTTCCCCCTCTTTTTTTTTTTTTTTTCTTTCTCTGCAATCTCCATTGAGCTGGAGGTAGTAGCTCCCTCATGATGTCCGTTCCATTTGAATAAGCCGGAATATAGTCGATTCCTCTCATTTTTTTATAACCTTTTTTCGGGTATGTTTTAACTTTTTGGGTAAATTGATTCTGTTTATTTATTTGAATCTTCATTGTATGTATAGATTAGAAATCTTAGTTTTGGGTCTCTGTTTTATTTAGAATCCATCCGTTTTGTATCCTAATGCGTTTTTTTTCCGGGGAAAAATATGAGCAGAGTATTGAAATTTCGCCTACAATACGACCTGCCCCTTGGGTTGGGGGTATGGAAAGCTTGAGGGTTAGGGAAAAAATGGTACAAATCGAATATCTTCAAATAAATTTTCGGTTAATTTGTTTTCAATTTTTACATATTTATCATTTGTTTGATTGCAAATACAGAATCACTAAAAAAAAAGAGAAATTAAATTAGGTGCTAAAGTTAATTTACCTGATTTTGATTCGTTTAGACTCCATGTGTTCAAATAAACAAAAAGGAAGAAGATATAAATAAGACCATTCTATTATAAGGGGACTAACCAATGTTCATAATCAACAAAATCAGGTAAATTAACTTAGCAAGTTAATCACAATAATTGCTCTTTTCGACCCACGTACATAGCTAATGCATAAGGATGTTCTGCCTTCTATAGTCTAACTTGCAAGTTATCGCTCAATAATTGGTATTGCTCTAATGCTAGATGGCATTGAGAATTAATGGTGGAAACTGATTGGCCCTTATGTTTGTGATGGAATATCATTAAATAGGCAAATTTTGTTTTGTGGAGGTCTGTGTGTTGTGAGGATTGAAGTTGTTTGATAGGAAAGTGAGTTTTTTTTGTTTTCTTAACCCTTAAAGTAAGATATGCCCTACAGCTCGTAATTGATGTATTGATTTCTCCTTCAGATGAACTGCTTAAAATTCTAGATCTTGTGAAATGCTTTCTGAAGATACAATATATCAAAGAACAAATCTTTTGCTTTATTTTTTATTTTATTTTTTTTTATCTATGGTCTCTGCTTTTCTTTTCCCTTTTTTTTTTTAAGAAAAGGAAAATAAAAATAAAGGAAAAGATAAAAGTTTTTGTTTCGGTTAAATTTTAGAGATGTAACCCGTTGTGATTGTGCTCTATTCATTTCTACCTGGTTGTTTTGATGTATGCCATTTTTAACATGCTTTGCCACTTGAAAGCTTCTGTGCTGGCTATATATATATATGCGGTTGCTAATTTATGACTCAAGAAATTTGACCTAATAAGTTCTTAGAATCACATGGTTCACAAGAACCTATTTACTTGATTATTGGCTGGTGCCTTCACAATAGTTCTAAATAAATGGTTTCGTTTTTCTTTTCTTGAGCTGGACTTTTGACCACCCTATTTGAACTTAATAAAATAGACCCTTAATAACTATTAGGGCTTAATTTAAGTGGACTTGCAAGATTTAGCCCCCTTTGTCAGCATCCCTTTGCATATTGAGGATTTTATTGGCATTTAGGTTGAATAACTTAAAGTCATCGTTATACCCATTGAAATTCTTCACTTTCTTTTGCCTATAATTCAACTTTGATGTATTTTCTAACCAAGATGTAGAATTTTCCTAATAGCATAGAATTTAGAATATTTCAAATATTTTAGTTGCTCTGTTTAAAACAGGGAGTAAATTTATGTTTACCAGAAAGTCAATGCATTCTAATTGTTGCATTATGCAGCAGAAGTAATCAAGCTGTCTTCCATTCTTGCCTTCTCCTATAGAAATTAAATGGCAATTTTAAATGGAAAACCTGTAAGCGCAAAAGAAATTCAAAATCTTGTTTGGAAATTTTACTATTGCTAAACTAGTAATCAAAGTTATGGAACTCATGATGTTTATGCTTTATTTTTTCATTTGGTAGATAAGGTGCTTTAGCTTTTGAACTTTTGATGAAGATTGAATGACGATGTGGGGCCTTTTGGTTGGTGTATTGCTTTGTTCTGATTTGAAGCAACATTATTGCACATAACTTTATTCATTTCTGGGGATATGTCTTGTACCTATTTTTTCCCTTTATACGTGTTTTACTGATATCTTTACATGTTCCTTATTCTTTCTACCTTGTTCGTAGTTCTCAGTCCTATGTTTTTGGTTTTTTCAATATTAACTTGAAATCATGGTTAAAAAAAATTTACTTGAAATTGCTACTAGGGTAAATAAATTTAACATATGGTTTTAATCTTTCCTTTATCCCAGAGTCAAGGAGGACTGTGGCTAAAACAGGTTTCAATTGTAAGATCTATGGACTTTGAGCAATATTTTGCCCGTGAATGGAAATCTGTTGCTGGTGCAACAACTGGCTTTGAAAGTTACAGTGGTTGCTTTGACTGCAATATCTGCTTTGACTTTGCAAATGAGCCGGTTGTGACCCTTTGTGGCCATCTATACTGCTGGCCTTGTATCTACAAATGGCTCCATGTGCAAAGTGCTTCCCTTTCTTCTGATGAGCACCCTCAATGCCCAGTCTGCAAGGCTAATATATCTCACACAACTATGGTACCCCTTTATGGTCGTGGCCAAGCCCCAGCTGAAGAAGGAAAAACACCCTACAGAGGCTTGGCTATACCTCCTAGGCCATCAGCTTGTGGTGCTCAAGCTTTGGTGTCCAGAACACCTCATTCGGGTCAGCAGCTTCCCTACCGTAACCCTTATCAAAACCATATTTACAATTCTGATCAATCCACTGCTTTTGAAGATGCATCCTCATCGCCTTTACTTAATATTGGTGGCACTACAATGCCAGGTTTCCACCACCCATTTGTCGGTATGTTTGGTGAGATGTTCTATGCAAGGGTTTTTGGAAACGCAGAGAGCTTATACACATTATACCCAAATTCATATCACCTAGTGGGAAGTTCCAGTCCCAGACTAAGAAGGCAGGAGCTGCAGGCAGATAAGTCATTGAACAGAATCTCAATTTTCCTTTTCTGCTGTTTTCTTCTATGCCTTATCGTATTCTGAGAAATGGGTTTAGAACGTTAGCCACTGCACCTCTTGTATACTCTGTAAAAAGCAACGGATATATATAGAAATATGCAATATATTGAGATAATTAACATTAAAATATATCCCATTTTGTCAATTATATATATATATATATATAGGGCCCTGCTGAGATTGTTGATGTTGAAGATTATTCTGACCATACCATTATTCAACTTGCTTAGAAAGTTGTTTTTAATATTGCCATTTGCATCTTTACTGTATTGTTTCCTGAGTTTGGTGGGTTTTGGTACTTCTACTATGTTTTAGACCAATATTCAATTTTTTTGGGTAAAAGAGCATAATTTTATATGTTAGTGGAAAATGATAATAAAAGGCAGTGCACCCTAGTTATTTATTTTCTTGACCCCAATGTTCAGAGCAAGGTACCTTTTGTGCTGTAACTAAATAATGGCTTATCATATCAAATCATATCCTGTTTGTTTGTAGTGGAGATGATATGAACTATAATAAAGATGATTGAAATTGTATTGACTAGTGGAAAATTGAATAATTGATTTGCTCTTTTATGGGTAGGATTTGGCACTTTGGCTTTTTTTTTCTTTAGATAATAGTAAAAAGCAGCAAAAGATACTTTGTTAATAAGAGCTTTCGGAAATAAGTGCATAGTGATTAGTGTTTTATGCAATGGTTGTTTGTTATCTTGCTAATTGTATGGTGATTTTAACTGTATTATTTCGGAGATTTTATGCAGCTGATACCTAACTGCTATAATTTAGTCCGTAAACCTTTTAAATAAGCTAATAGCCGTTTGAAATCCTAAATGCCTGATGACTTGCTGGTTCTATTTTCCCTTTTAGGACTATATTAATTTCACTACTTCCTGTATACATATATAGTATTTGTAAATTGTAATTTCCAATGGGTTTATTATAAATTCTCATTGTCATTTGTTAATTCACTCTTTAAATTATTTTTGTTTCCATTCATTCTTGGCCATATTTTATGCTAGTCGGAAACTTTTGATCAGTCATATTTCTCCGTTTCAGAAACGGAAACTTTCCTCTCCGAATTTTGTAAATACAAAATTGTCGTTTTTCCGTTTCACCGTGTCTGTAAACGTTGCTTGTAGTTTACATATGGATTTTTTGGAATATAAATATTCTTAAATTTTCTTTCCCAAAGAAGAAAGAAAGATTTTTTTTTTATTTTGTCGAAATTATCCATCTGTTTCTACATCTGAATTTTTGGTTCAATTTAATTAGTAGTACTATAGTATACAACTAGGCATTCACCTATTATACAACTGGTTTGTTATTAATATTACATTATTTTATTAAGACATATTTGTTTTATTTTTTTTATTGTATAGTATATTATAAATAAATTAAAAAAATCTATACATTTATAAATTAACATATTATTGAACATATCATATTTTAAATAAAACTATAAATTTTAAAAGGATGATTTTTAATTGTTAAAAATTGAAAATTGAAATTGAAATAAAATAACTTAAAAGTACTTATTACTTTGGCCAATTTATAATAATAAAATTTTAAAAAAATAACAATAAAATAGATTTTTTTTAAGGAATTCATTATAGATTATTAATAATACCTAATTATTACTCAAGAAAGGTATTTACGTATATGAAAGGTTTTTATGTATTAATAGAATTATGTTAATTATTAAAAAAATAAAACTATTTTAAAAATTAGAAAAATATTAAAATTACACAAACTTTTGTTAGTCTATAGTTGTGCCACGTCATCCAACAAACTTCAACTCTCTTTTATAGATATTTTATAGATAGATTCTTGAAATGAACAATAAATAATATTAATAATAAAAACATGTTTTGAGAAAATTCTAAAGAGGAGGGGCCAAGGAGAATAAATTCCAAAGAGATGTCGCGTCACCTACTTGCTTTGCTGCTCCACAAAGAAAATAACAAATCAGTCCAAAAACTAAACAAAACAAAATGATAACATTCACCTCACCAAGTGGTATGGATCATGAGGTTGGTCCAAACGGTTAACGTTTTATTATCTGATGTCAAAGTGCTCAGATTCAAATCTCTATATGTCACTCTCCCCTTCCCCTTCCCCTTTCCCTCCCTCACTTGTAACTATGTAAAAAAAAAAAAAAAAAGTGGTATGGATCAATTAATTTTAAATATACTCCCACAAAATTTGTAAAAATTCATGCTATGTATTAGATTTTTAAATTGAAAGTATAAAAATTTATCTTATCCCCACTTTATAATAAATTAATTAAATTTTCATTATTTATTTGTAAATGAATGTTTAATGAAATTTATTTCCAAATGAATTTGATTTGTTTAGAATAATTAATTTAAACTTTATTTAATTTTTTTTTCTTACAAATATAATAAAATGGATTTACCGATTTTATGGAATTTATTTGTTCCAATATGGTTATTAAGATTTTGGCTTTAGTTTTATGGATTTG
Source organism: Croton laevigatus (assembly GCA_949640765.1). Lineage (NCBI taxonomy): Eukaryota > Viridiplantae > Streptophyta > Magnoliopsida > Malpighiales > Euphorbiaceae > Croton > Croton laevigatus. The sequence goes on along the minus strand of CATIWJ010349898.1, from coordinate 1,937 downwards.
TAGAATTCATTTTGCTTTATAAGGATATAAATAGATGTATTTGTATAATAATTCAATTTAGATATGATGATATTTATAATAATGTACGAGAAACAACCAACAAACCAATAATGCTTATATTTTTTCAATATCATCAATTATTACATACGTGACTTGAACCGACCCATCGGATTCGGTCCGGGCAAAATTGCTAAAGATTTTGGATTTTTCATCCAACTAGTCAAGGTAATGATAGTAAATTCCATAATAAAATTGAAAACCGATTCCCTGCTCAATCCTATGTTTAATCCAAGTTAAGTTTCTGAAAAAATCTCATGTTCGGTTCAAATCCGATCCAAATTCGTGCTCACCCTATGAAAGAATCTCACATCGGAAAGAAGTAGGGTCTTAATAAGATTTATAAGGCTGGGCAATCATCACATGTCAACTCGGATTTTTAGGTGAGTTAGGCCAAGATTCTTAACATGATATCAAAGCATGTCATCTCCACCGACGTTGAGACGATGGTCTGAAATCCACATCGGAAATGAGTAAGGTCTTAATAAGATTTATAAGGCTGGACAATCCTCACCTGTCAACTTAAATTTTCAGGTGAGTTAGGCCTAGATTCTTAACACCCTAGTATAACATTAGCTATGAAGTGAAATATTCTTCTTCTTCTCTTTTTTTTTTTTTTTTAATTTTGAAAAAATCAAAATTCTCTTGAAATTTGAAAAAGGATGTAGTTGTTATTTTGTTAATGATATATCCTTCACAAAGCTTGTAACATTTTATGATGTTTTGTAAGACTGAGGTGATAGCAAAATAATTCATTATTATTGCTTTTTCATTATAAGTAAAGTGGTTTTTGACTTGTAAAATGTTGGGAAAAATAATGATGCAAATAGAAACATCCCTGTAGTGGACCTATGTTAGGTGGACAAATACAATGATAACAACAACTCTTAATCCCAAATAAATTGGGATGGACTCAATAGATCCTTTAATGATTTATCTCTTCAAATATAACAAAAGTATCGGCACAAACCTTAGAAAATAGAATATTGCTGTGAAAACCGCAATTTGTAGTAATTATTGCTTTCAAATGTAAAAAGAAGACAAGTTATAGCAATTTATGTTAGTGCTAAAAAAGTGTTAAAATGCTTTTTTTTTTTTAATTATGGAGGACTATTGGTGTGGATCAAACCGAGACTGGAGACTTGTAATTTTAAGTAAAGAGTGTTTATTTATTTTTCTATTGCTAGACTACTTCCTCCTCCATGCTAGGCCACTCCCTTTTCCCATAAGTGTTAAAAAATTATCACCATGGGATCTTTTTAGCTTTTATATTGATTTTGTCTTATTTTTAATCATTGAATGTGTATATATATAAGTTCTGAGTTCAGTACACCTACCCATAGAAACTTTTTGTTTTTTTGGGAAAATCACATTAATTAATTTTTCATTTTCTTTAATGAGGAAGTGGATAACTAGGTGAGTTCCTAATCTCTCATTAGAATCAATCCTTAATTATTAATTACATTAATTATTTTCTTCATTTTTATTGAATGAGATAGTGGGTTAACTTAGTGGGGGGTTTCTAATTTCTCATTCATTTAATTATTAGTATAAGATAATTTTTTTTATTGGAAATTTAAATTTTTTTTGGTTGAATTAGAGTTCGAACCTCTAATCTTAAATGAGCGCGATACATCACTCTAACCATTTAAGCTATAGATTATTTGCAATATGGGATAATGGTTTATAATTCGTAATACTATGATTAAATGAATTTTGGGTGTGTAACAATTAATTTTTTATTTATTATAAGTTATTATTTTATTTTTATTAAATAATTTAAACTTATTGATACCCATTTAATAAAAAGATAGTAGTTTATTATTTTTATTTTATTTTAAGTGTGGCTCATATTATCTTAATTTTCTTTGAAATTTCTT